>JAJOOH010072459.1:0-53116 GCA_029582605.1 Solanum gracilifrons
TATATATTTTATTTTATTTTTTATTTTTTTTTTATTTTTTTTCATCAAATTAGTATTTACGAAATGCATCACTACTAAAAAACTGCTAAAAACGACGGACAGTAAAGCGACGGACGACGTCGCTCCAAAAAGTGACGTCATTTGCCACGCTGTCCGTCGCTTTTAATAAAAATAATTATTTTTTGAATTATTTTTCAAAAAGTGACGGACGACATCTCTTAGTCCGTCGCTTTTTTTCGCGGATTTTGACGCGAAATATATATTTAATTAATAATTAATTGATTACTTTTTTTTAAAGGAGCGACGGACAACATCTCTAAGTCCGTCGCTTTTTTGTCAACATGATTGGTCAAACATTTAAGAAAAGCGACGGACATCGTCTCTTAGTCCGCCGCTTTTTTGGTCAAAATTTTGGTCAATTATTTTAAAAAAAGTGACGGACAAAGAGACGCTGTCCGTCGCTTTTCTTAAAATATCTTTGACCCAGATTGGGATTTTCTTATTTTCTTCTCTCTCTCTTCTCTCTTCTTCTCTCCTTTCTCTCTATCGATCTCCTTCCACTAGATGTCGCCTCCACCTCCACCTCCACCGCCGCCGCCGTCTCTGCCCTTGCCTGTCGCCGCCAGTCGCCGTCCGTCACCGCCCTTTGCTGCCTCTCCTCTTTGTTTAGGTTGGTGTTTAATTTTAGGTTTTTTTTTTCTTTCAATTCTAGTGATTATAGTTGATTGTTAGTTAGTATATTATTGTTTTAGTTTGTTGGGTTGTGTTATTGTTAATTTGATTTGATTATTGTTAGTTAGGTAGAGAATTGGAGATTTTTTATTTTAGGGATTTCTTTTAAATTGGGCATTTTTAAATTGGGTATTGTAATTAGTGAATGAATTAGGGTTTTTTTATTTTTTTATTTTAGGACTAGTTTGAACTTGAGAATATGTAATTTGATTGTGAATTGAGATTTTTTAAAAATTTGATTGATATATTGTTAGTTAGTAAAGTGTTACTTTGAAGTTAGAAATTAGTAATTGAAGTTTAAATAATGAATGCTTGAATGTCATGACTATATAGTGATGAATGCTTGA
Source organism: Solanum gracilifrons (assembly GCA_029582605.1). NCBI lineage: Eukaryota > Viridiplantae > Streptophyta > Magnoliopsida > Solanales > Solanaceae > Solanum > Solanum gracilifrons. The sequence goes on from JAJOOH010072459.1 coordinate 1,080, forward strand.
ATGTCATGAATATATATTGATCGATGAGGTTTTTTTTGAATTAGAACTTGAATATATAACTAATTGTTAGATTAGAAGTTTATATATAACTAGATATGAACTTGAAGTTGATCTTGAACTTGAATATAACTAATTAATTCTTGGATTAGAAATTGGATATGAATTATTGAATTTAATTAGAACATGGATTTTTGTAGGATTTTAGAACTTTAATTAGGTTGTGAACTTTAGAAATCTTGAATTATTGTATGATTTTAGAACTTTAGGTTGTGAACTTTAGAAATCTTGAATTATTGTAGGATTTTAGAACTTAAAGTTGTGAACTTTAGAGAACTTGAATTTTTGTAAAATTTTAGAACTTTATAAGGTTGCGATCGTTAGAAATCTTGAATTATTGTAGGATTTTAGAACTTTAAGTTGTGAACTTTAGAGAACTTGAATTTTTGTAATATTTTAGAACTTTAGGTTGTGAAACGTTAGAAATCTTAAATTATTGTAGTATATTAGAACTTTAAGTTGTGAATTTTAGAGAACTTGAATTTTTGTAGGATTTTAGAACTTTAAGTTGTGAACTTTAGAGAACTTGAATTATTGTAGGATTTTAGAATTTTAGGTTGTGAACTTTAGAAATCTTGAATTATTGTAGGATTTTAGAACTTAAAGTTGTGAACTTTAGAGAACCTGAATTTTTGTAGGATTTTAGACTTTATAAGGTTGTGAGCGTTAGAAATCTAGAATTATTGTAGGATTTTAGAACTTTAAGTTGTAAGCTTTAGAGAACTTGAATTATTGTAGGATGTTAGAACTTTAAGTTGTGAACTTTAGAGAACTTGAATTTTTGTAGGAACTTTAGGTTATGAAACGTTAGAAATCTTGAATTATTGTAGAATTTTAGAACTTTAAGTTGCCAATTTTAAAGAACTTGAATCTTTGTAGGATTTTAGTATTTTAAGTTGTGAACTTTAGAGAACTTGAATTATTGTAGGATTTTAGAACTTAAATTTGTGAACTTTAGAGAACTTGAATTTTTGTAGGATTTTGAATTATTGTAGGATTTAGAACTTTAGGTTGTGAACTTTAGAAAATTTTAATTATTGTGGAATTTTAGAACTTTAAGTTGTGAACTTCAGAAAGCTTGAATTATTGTAGGATTTTAAACTTTAGGTTGTGAACTTTAGGAATCGTGATTTATAGAATTTATGAACTAATTATTAGGTTGAACTTTAGAAATCTTGATAAAATGTAGTCTTTATGAACTATTTGTAATTTTGAAATGAATTTAGAAAGACTTTATAAGTCTTTATATTGTGATTTAGATATTTTTGAATGCTAATTTAAGTTTGTTGTTTTATATTTTGTGTAGTTTCTTTATAATGATTTGTGTGATTGTGGCTGAATTGAATTGAATTGCTTTTGCAGGTGGGCATCAGAAACAGACAGTTTCTGCTGTCAAAAAAATTGCAGAAAAAGCGACGGACAGGGTGGTTTTGTCCGTCGCTTTTCTGGTTTTTATTTTTTTTAAAACCCAGAAAAGCAACGGATAGGGTCCTTTAGTCTGTTACTTTTTTTAATTTTATTTTTTTAAAAACCCAGAAAAGTGACAGACAGGGTCCTTTAGTTTGTTGCTTTTCTGAAATTTTCAAAATATTATTTCCAAAAAAGCGACGGACGGCGTCTCATTGTTCGTCGCTTTTCAAGATTCTAAAAATAATTAAAAAATAATTAAAGCGACGGACTTCGTCTTTTTTTTAAAATAAAAATAAAAATAATAAAAAAAAGCGACGGATGGCGTCGCATTCTTAAAAATATAATTTAAAAAAACAAAAAACAAAAGCGACGCAGTCTGTCGCTTTTTGGTGACGCAGTCCGTCGCTTTTGAAAAAGCGTCGAGCCAAAAAACGACAAGATTGACTGAGACTTGTACGTATTTGAAAAAGCGTCGCTACTTGTCATCCTAGCGGGCCCTCCAGTTCCTCTTTTTATTCTTTTTTCTATTTGAGAAAGAAAGACTGAGACTTGTACGTATTTCTTAATTCCGCAGTTATTATATTAGTGACTTGTACACGTGACAATCATGTTTTGGGGTGTTAATAGGAAGAATAAGTTTTCTGCTTTTATCTTGTTCTTGCTTTATCTTCTACATTTCTTTCGCTTTCGTTGGGTTGAGTCTGATTTGTCTTGGTGGGAATAGACAAGTGTCATCAGATCCATTTTTGAGACGTGACAACAAATTCATAATAATTGGGGCGTCTTAGCTCAATGGTAGAGCGCGTGGCTTTTGTAACATCTCGCAACTTGAAATAGTTAGAAAGAAGCTAAGAACTTGAAATAATCATTTTTGGAAAGTATAAGGAAATCTGGAAATTTTTAAGTAATGTAACGTTTAGATTTTGGTCAACTTCAATCGACCATAACTCCTAGATCAGGATGATCTAGGTGTATTTCCAGATTTGGCTGAAAAGCTCTTGGATTTATCTTTCCAATGCCGCCGAGTTTTCATGATTCTGAGTTCGTATGAGTGAGTTACGTCCTTTGTAAGTTGGGCTGTTCGAATGAAGAAATGCCCAATCCGGAATTTAAAAGGGTAGTTCGGTCTTTTCCTTACCCAATTAATTAAATCCATTTTTAGTAAATTAAGTGGGGTAAAAACTGAGTTAGTTCAGTATACGCTTTTGAGAAATAGAGTTAGGGCTTCTGGAGAAAGAACGCAAGAGAAAGGAGAAGAGGAAAAACAAGATTCGCCAAGAACGATCGATTTTGGTTGTGGATTCGCCAAGGAATTGATCCTACAAGGTATGTGAGTCTCTCATAGCGTTGGATTCATTCACCCACGCGCCAAACATGTTTAGTTTCAGCGCAATTCGTCTTAAAAGAGTTTGAAAGTTGATGTTCTTGACATGAATTCTTGAATTTGAATGTTGTTCTTGAATTGGGTTGAATTGTGGAGTTTCCGAGATCTTTATATTGTGTTTTAGAGTTACTTTGAGTTATGTTCTTGAGTACATACCCTGGGTATCAGGATCTAAAACGAATTTGAGGAAGATAATCGAATTTAGGTGGTTTTAGGCTGAAAAATGAACAAGGAAAAAGTCGAGTAAGGTTCATGAAACAAGTCCGCGTCGCAGACTTGTTCCCCCTGTGAACAAAAATCTGCTCCGCGTAACAGAGAGGACGCGGACTTCTCTGTCTCAAATTAAATTTCGCAACCATTTATTTAGAAACACCTCCGTGTCACGGACTTGTTCCAAGACGGTGATTTCGTAACTTTTCTCAAGTTTAGCTATTCGAAATCATTCCTAAACATCAATAGACCTTTCCTATCACAAATCATAATCCTTGAATCCATAATTCAATTCAAGGAAAGTTAAGAGTCAATTCAAGTGAAGTAAGAGTCAAGTGAAATCATCAAAGTTTTCAAGAGTCTATTGGAAATGTTTCAACTTTGTTTTAAGACATAAGTTTCAAGTTAAGCAAAGAGTTGAGTTCATTTCTCAGAAAGCTATTAGGGAACTAAGTGTTCCCAAAGAATTTATAAATGTTTTCACATTTGAGCAAGAAAAGGGAACATCGATTTCAATATAGCCTTTGAGCTATGTTTTGAGTAATTATCTCAAATCACAGAAAGAAGTATGTTTTAAATATAAAGAGCTAGTATCATATTTTGGGAGTAGTATTGAGCACCGATATGCGGATGGGAGTTCATATTAACTCAACTCGCCATAAACCATGTAGCCATCATGGGTATTAATGGGTCATACTTTTTAGATGATCACATAAGTTAAGCTAGTGGATCCACTATGTTAAGCGTTCTATATGACGGCAAAGTATAGGACAGTTCTGGCAGCGTGGGCAAGACGTTGTATCACCACTTAGGCTCATAGTGGTGGTTGTCGGTTAGAGAATCTCCCACATAAACTATATTATTTTATTATATGAGTAAAGTTGAGTTTGTTATCGTATTTCCTTTAACGAACTACGTTGCTGTTACTGTTTTAGAAAGCGTTTTTCATATATTGCATGTGTTCATTGCTTTATTCTGAGTTAAGTTATTCATGAGTTGAGAAGAGCCAAGGTAAGTGTTTCTTTCAGAATCTTTTCAAGCCTTTTTATTGTTTAACATTCTAACTCGCATATTCGTACATTCAATGTACTGATGCCAGTTGGCCTACATCGTCTTATGATGCAGACACAGGTAACCAGGATTATCATCCAGCGCCTCGTTGATCCAGCTTGAGCATTCTGAGTCTGTGGTGAGCCTCCTTGCATCCGGAGGACTTCTTTATTTGCTTTCTAGTTTAGTTCATTAGGATGTTGTGGGGTTGTCCCAACATCCCTCTCAGTTGTTTTAGAGGCTTTATGGACAGTCAGTTATTAGTTCTTTAGTGTTCTCATTTTATATTATGTTAAGACTTGGGTTGCCATTTTGGCCAAGTTGAATGTTTAATTCTTCTAACATTCTAAGTTATACTATTAAGCTATTTGAGTAAGTTCATTTGATCATTGTAATCATGCTTAGAGTCTTCCGCTGAGTTAAGTAAGTCGGGCAAAGGGTTCGCTTTGGGTCAGCAATGGTCTTCGAGTGCCGGCCACATCTAAGGTGTAGGCTCGGGGGGTGACAGCTTTTAACCACGTGGTCACGGGTTCGATCTTCACAGACGGTGAAGGCTTGTTTAGTAAAATATCTTAACTTAAATTTGGAAATTTGGTGAATTCTTTTTTAGTAAAATATCTTACCTTAATTTGGAAATTTGGAGAATTCGTTTTTAGTAAAATATCTTAACTTAATCTGGAATTTTTTATTAATATTCACGAGAGCCTTTGCAAGCTAAGTCCAGTCCAATTTTCATTTTCTTTTAATGATATTATAGTTGAAGTCAATTTTGTTGTTTTATTGACAATGTTAAGCTCTTGTTTTATGTTATTCATACTCCAATTGTTTAAACATGGGTTATGCAGAAGGGTGTGAAAAGAGTTGTGTAGCATGTTGTTGTTTTCCATATATGATTTTGGACCTCCTTATCTCACCTGTTAGAATCAAATTGGACCCAAATTCCAGTTTTGTTTACAATCTTCCTATGCTAATCCTTCTCATAAATAAACAAATAGCGAATTCCATCTGATTCTTTTATGGAAACTTTTCTTATTTTGATTTTTAATTCCTTATCGAATTGAATTAAGGCTATAATTACAATTCTCCAAAAAAAATTTGGTGCACACGTGAAATATCTTCTTTAAATAATTTTTAGCGGGATGTTATTACATGTACAATCTATTTATAACATAAAACTAGATCAAAGAAAAGTTATGTGTCACCTCTCTATGGCCAAGGATTCTATTTATGTCACGACCCAGGGGTACACCCTAGATGTAACATGGCGTACTTGACCCCGAAGGGGTCTCATACAAGCCCTTAGCAAACCATAACATAAGATAATAGAAAAGTACGGACATTTTAAATACTTTTATCCATATAATCGAAATCTTTTCATAAAAGCAAGCGGAAGTCTTTACTACACATTTGTCTCAAACCATCTAATACAACTTTAGAATAAAAATCTTGGGACATAGCCCATATAATAGTCTTAACATGAAATAAAAGACACAAAGGAGAATAGTGGGTTTGTCCTCAAAGCTATGAGGACTCACCAAATCTTCAACTCCTCTGCTCCTTAGAAACTTGGCTTCAAGATTGGAACTCAAATCTCCGAACCCTACATTTGATTAGAATGTAGGCAAAGTATGCTTTAGCACAAAATGTACTAAATATGTTAGCTAACATAATATCATAAGAGCATATCATAAGGGTTAGTCAACATAAGACATAATCATATGAAATACTTCATGGAACATCAACTATAAGCTAAGAGAAAATATCATAATCATAAGCAAAGTCTCCAACATAAGCATCATATAAGCACTATTCAACCCTTAGTCATTCATATCATAAAAGGACTATTCTCAAGTAACCTCAAAACATACTTGCGCAATGCATGAATAACATCCCATAATACTATCCAAGCTAAGTATCCCTTTTTGGTTATCTTAATCATAGTCTATATGCATAGTAACATCTTAGGCTTTCATAAGTAGCTTCAAGTCATACTTGTGCAATGCATGAATGACATTCCATAATACCACTCACACTAAGTACCACTTTAGGCCATTATACTAATCACCTTAAGATCTCTTCCTTTAGCTTAACTCTCATAATCAAGGGAATCTCTCACCTTTAGTCAATACTAACAAGGAAGGTAACTCTAGCACAATCCTATCTAGACATACATCATACAAGAGAACACTTTCTTGATTAACCCTAAGTCATACTTGTGCAATGCATGACTACAATCCCATAATACTATTCATGCTAAGTATCACTTTTAGGTCCTCATACTCATACTTCTTGGTTGGAAACCAGTTCCTCTCTTTAGACCTTAGAACACTATGAGGTACTCCCTTAAGCACATCTTAGTTCATTGTTAGATGAATCCTATGAGATACTTTTTTTAGCATGTCTAGGTTCATTTATTAACATGGACCCTATGATATACGTCCTTAAGCATGTCTAAGTCCATTTTTGCTTTGGAACACTATGATGCACTTCTTTAAGTAAGTCTTAGTCCATTGGATATGAAGATTGCTACTAGAAACCTTAACTCCACTATGTGAAGGCTTTCATATCATGAGGCCTAACTTTGGGAAAACCCACACTCTACTATGTAAGAGTTCCCCATTTAACTTGGATAGTCCTTACATCAACTAGGTGTGGTTCTCCTTTCAACTTGGAGCCCGGACCCTATCTTTTGTGACACTCCATCTCATTGTTAATATCCACTTGAGGCCAAGCATACACCCCAAGATTTACACTATTAAGCCTTGCTTAACACCCATGTCTCATGGATGGAAGTCCTTGACAATAAATCCATGTTCAAGTGATTCTATCACTTTATACATTGAAGCATTTATAAGGTAGGTTAGGTGAGTATAGGTTTTTCACCCCAATTCTACCTATTAGACTTCTATTCATCACATTAGCTTTACTCTCAAAGCCCTAGTGATTCAAAATTCATGACTACAAGCCTTACTCTCAAAGCTTTACTTCATTCTATCCTTATTCATATCTATATCACAAGACATTCAAGTTAGAAGATTCATCTTTAAGCAATTCTAATCACATTTTTCATTATCAAGAGATTCTAGTCATAATTCATCATGTAAGTTCAATCTCAATCCTTACTAATCAAGATCCGTCATATTCACATTATTCTAAATCAATTCAAGTATATATGTTTCTAACCTTAGACAATTACTACTCAAAGCATTTATTCTAGGAGATCACCTATGAACCTTCAATTTCACCTTTCATAGCAATAACCCACATAATTCAACTTCATCAATTAGACTATGGTAACCATGGAAATCACATAAATTCACCGTAATATCATAATTAAATGTTAAATCAATCATAATCCATCAATACCCACTCAATTGGGTCTAACTTGAATTGGGTATTTTCTTCATCAAATTGGGGAATTCTAAAGGGCTCTATGGGTGGAATAACCCATAGATGAATAAGTTAACATACCTTGTTCAAAGACCTTATACAAGCTTGCAACAATGGAGTCTTTTTCTTGACCTAAGCTCCAAGCTCTATCTTCTTCCTCAAGTCTTGAGTTTTCTAGAGAGAGAATTTTCTTTGGATTCTAGGGAGAATGACTTAATTGAGGAAAACTTGAGTCTAAAAAGCTTATATACTTACTAAGGAAGAATAAATCAATGTAGTATCAATTTAGGGACAAATAGCTAAAAACCACTAAGATTCTAACTTAAACTACCTGCCAGACCTGTTTTTGGCCCGCCAAGTGGACCCTTGGTCTGCGAAATATTCCAGTAGCTCCCCTTGGTGGAGCAGGCCACTTGGGCAATGAAGGGGGCAGGTTGGCGATGCGCCTGCTGGTCGGCGAGCCCCGACTTGGCTCACCCAAAATTCCAGCATCTTGGCTCCCTTGGGGCAGCCCCTTAAGCGATGGGGTTCCACTTGGCTAATTGCCTAAACACTTGGGTGATGGAACCCCACTTCGCCAAGTTGCAAAGGTAGGAAATCCTCCTCAACAAACTTCTAAGTGTCCTAGGTCCTTGCCCTCTTCCATGGCTTGCTACCCCACACATTTAGCCCTAGCTTAGCTTACTAGCATACGGGGTATTACAATTTATCTTTTTTCTCAATCTTTTGACATTTTTTTCTATTTTCTTTAATTATTATTGTACAAAAATGAATGTGTCAATTACTACTCCACTTATTCATATTCTTTAATATAAAAACTTAATTATCTTTATTTCCATCATCCCCATGACTTTTGATAATCATAAATCCTAATTCATATTAATTGTCATGTTCATGATATCTTTTGGTATTCCATATTATGTCCTATAAATACACACTTTAGAAAATTTTGTTACAAAAGAAATGATTAAGTTTATATGTATAGTTGAACTGGAGATTAACTAGGTGAAGCTTGCTCATCCTTTTGATCAAGAATTACAATTTTTTTAATAACTTTTTAAAATAGCATTTTATAGTTTATATATTGATTTCAGAGTTTCTTTACTTATATGAGATTTGAGTATTTTACTGCAGGTGTTTTTTTGTTGAATTGGAAAAATTCATCTTTTCTATGATGTTTGATAAACAGATAGAATTTCAATATAGCAATTTAGTGAGAAAAATCTAAATAGGCTCCGGAAAGATTATTGGCGGAAAAGTATAATTATTTTTCATTTTTATTTACATGGAAATCCTATGTTTTATTACTTGAATTTTATTGTAAGAAATTGACAAGAGTTTCAAGTAATGCAAATTTTATATCAAAAGCTTAGTGTCAAATTTCTTAAAAGTCTTTTTTTTTAAATTTTCTTTAATGTAAAATTTAATGGTCTTTATTTTCATCACTCCCATGACTTTTTATTATTATAGCCTCTAAAATAATTAATAGTCACATTCATGATATTATCTGGTATTCTGTATTGTAATATTTTGTTGAAATGAGCACATTAACATTTTAAGGTATGTTTTTAGTGCTTATCATTTTAATGTTTTGGTTCTTGAAAGAATTAGATAAATGCTATTGAACGGTGATTGTAGCTTGTGGAAGTGCCGACGAGAACTCGAAAGATTGTATATTGATTTCAGAATTTTTTAATGTTTTAATGATTAAGATTGTATTTATTTTTGTTCACTCGTGAATTCTCTTTATTTTGTATTTTATATAAAGTTTTGACGGTTGTAAATTTATATTTTATTTTGGTTCAAAATAGTAACTTATTGTTACAAATTTATTTAATTGTGTGGATATTTCTTTTCAATCTACACCTAACGTAATGTCTCATTTATTGTATCACTTAGAGAGCTTCTAACGTATTTTTTTTAACATTGTAAATGGGTGATTTCTACATCCTATAAAAGGGTATGCTTCACCCTTGTGAAAGACACAACAAAAAGAGATAAAATACTATTCTCTAATTTATACTTTCCATCACCATTTGTCTCCCTTTATTGTTTAAGTATTCTTGTATTTTCTCTTGTTTTACAACACGTTATCTATTTGGGTTTTTCCCTGATTTTCTTTCCTTATTTGAAGTTTATTTCCTTTCTTAAAGAAAAGACAGTATTACCATAAATGCTTGAACTTTTTCTGAAAGGAAAATATAATTCTCTTTCATATTTGGTTTGTTCTTTCATTAGAGGGAAGATTTGGAACTCTCTAAATTGAACACCCCTCTTCTCATAGCAGAACACAATAAAATTCACAATGTAGTTGTTTAGAGAGTTTGTTTATGGGGAGATTTTACTCTCTACAATTTTAATATCTTTTTATTAGTTTTTAATTATGTAGGCCAATTGGTCATATCATAGAATAATATTATATTTTTTAATATAGTTTTATGTGTCATCTAATTCACCTTCATAACCCAACAAGTGGTATCAGAGCACATTGTTCAATGATCCAATGGAACGAGGTTGAAGACATGTTCAACATGATTTCAAATCAATTTGCAATAAATTTGATGATAATGAAGATTTTTTTGGTACTATATGTGGAGAAAAAATTCAAATATTTTTTCAACAATATCCTGTTGTGCCTCCATATTTTAAAACAAAATAAATTTTCAACTCATGATTACTTTAGAGCATGGACTCCAACTTTCAACCCTAGAAAATTTTTAATGCTCAGACTCCACTTTTAACTCATGCATATTACTTTTAACTCATGCATTTTACGTTTAATTCATGAGCTCCACTTTCAACTCATGCATATTACTTTTAACGCATGAGCTTCACTTTAAATCATGCTCATAAATTTTAACACATGGCTTCAATCGTTAACCCATATCATTTTTTAAATCATGGTAAGCAGTAGTGATACATGAAGATTGTGTGAAAAAAGAGGATCAAGATTATTTTGCCAGAAAATTCAAGCCAAAAGGGGAGATTTGTTAGGGTTTTGCCCTAATTTTCTTACCTTATTTGAAGTTTATTTCTTCCTAAAAGAAAAGACAAAACATTACCATAAATATTTTTACTTTTCTTGAAAGGATATTTGGTTTATTTTTTCCTTAGAAGGAAGATTTGGAACTCTATAAATTGAACACAATAAAATTCACAATGTAGTTGTTTAGAGAGTTTGTTTATAAGGAGATTTTACTCTCTACAGTTTTAATGTCTTTTTATTAGTTTTTAATTATGTAAGACAATTGGTCATATCATATATGTAACACCTCGCTATTTGAAAGAACTAGAAAGAGCTAGAATTAGAAAGAGTGATATTTGGAAAGAATGAAAAATCTAGAAAATTGGTTAAGTTAAGTTAAGAATGAGTTTTGGGTCAAATTCAAACGACCATAACTCCTAGCTCAGTATGAGTTAGGTGTACATCTAGATACCGTAGGAATTATCTTTCCAACGCCGCCAAGTTTGCGCGATTTCGAGTTCGTATGAGTGAGATATGCCCATTGGAAGTTGGGTTATTTGGATAAGGAAAGTTCAATCCGGATTTTGGAAGGGTAGTTTGATCTTTTCCTTAACCAATTATTTTATTTCAATTTTTGGAATTTAATTAGCATCAAATCAGAATTAGATCAGTTTAGAAAATTGGAAGTTCACTCTAGGGCTTGAAGAAAAGAGAAAAGAGGAGAAAGGACAAGAAAACTCAAGATTCGTCAAGATCGTACACTTTTGGTTGTGGATTTCGCCAATGATTCAATCCAATGAGGTATGTGAGATCACATAGAGTTGGGTTAGTTCACCCACGTGCCAATCATGATTCAATTAAGTGAAGTTGTATTGTTTTGAAAGCAAATTTTATGAGTTCTTGATGATAATTCGTTTGAAATCTTGTGGGTTCTTGTTGTTGAAGTTTATTGAGTTTGATTCATGATTTTAAGTGTGATTTTGAGTAGAATCTTACATATATTGATGAGTTAGTTGATTCTAAGTGTTTGGGGAAAGAACCAAGTGAAATTAGAGGGTTTAGAGTTGAAAAACGAAGAAGAGAAGTCAGAAATCACCTGGGCAGGGGCCTGGGGAACCGCCCCAGCCAGAGCGCCCCACTTTTGGGGTGACACGCCAGCCAGAACGCCACAACTTCAGTGTTCGAAGTTTGGGCTCTGATGCCCCGCGCCTCTCAGAGTGCTAGGGACGCCAGTTCTTCCTATTCTTCCTCCTCCTTTCCGCACTTGTTCCTTAGCGACGTACCTATGTTTTCTAGTCGATTTCTATACTCTAAGGTATGTATAAACATCATGCAATCATCATTAACATGAGATCATAAGCCTTGAACCCATGCTTCAATTCAAGGAAAGTTAAGAGTAAAGTCAAGAGAAGTTCATAGAATTTTCCAAAAGTCTTTTACAAACGTTTTAACTTTGTTTTAAGACTTAAACTTTGAGTTGAGTAAAGAATTAGAGTAAAGTTCATTTCTTCAAATATTATATGGGAACTAAGTATTCCGAAGAGTTAAAATGTTTTTCACATTTGAGTAAGAAAGGAAACACCGATTTCCAAGAGAGCTTTTAAGCTAAGTTTTGTTTATTTATTTCAAACCAAAGAAAAAAATGTTTTGTTTTAAAAACATATGAGCTGAGTATATTTTGGGAGTAGTATTGAGCACCGATATGGGAACACGAGTTCATAATAACACAAGTCTCCATAAACCATGTAGCCATCATGGGTAGAAAGGATCATACTTTTTAGATGATTCCTTAGTGCTTTTCAACATAGACTAGTGGATCTACTTATTTAAGACATTCTATATGATGGCAAAGTATAGGATAGTTCTGGCAGCATGGGCAAGACGTTGTATCATCACTTACGCTCATAGTGGTGGTTGTCGGTTAGAAAAACTCCTACAGTGTTATATTACTTTACATGTAAACTAAGTTGTTAGTGCATTTTTTTAACAAATTGTGTTGCTACCTCCTGCTTTAAATGCTTTGTACAACTGCACCATTATTGTTGTTTACTTTGCATTTGAGTTGAGTTATTCATGAGTTGAGTTATTCATGAGTTGAGTAAAGCCAAAGTAAGTGTTCCTTTTAGATTCTTTTCAAGCTTATGTCTTGTTTAGTATTCTCCTCGCATACTCCTACATTCAATGTACTGATGCCATTTGTCCTGCATCGTTTTATGATGCAGACACAGGTAACCATGATCAACATCCAGCGCCTCGTTGATCCAGTTGAGCACTCAGAGTCAGTTGGTGAGCCTCCTTGCTAGTCGGAGGACCCCTTTTATCAGTTGTTTTGGTACTTTAGTTGTTAGGATGATCGGGGGTCTTGTCCCGACATCCCTTCTTATTTTAGAGGCTTCATAGACAGTTAGTAGTTCAGTTGTATTTTCGTTGTTATATCTTATGTTAAGACTTATGTTGCCACTTTGGCCAAGTTGAATGTTTGACTTTTAAACTTTCTAATTTATTTTATTAAACAATTGAGTAGAGATGCATTGAATCCTTGTATTAGTGCTTTTAAGTCTTTCTCTGAGTAAGTAAGTCAGGCCTAGGGTTCGCTTGGGGCCAACAATGGTTCTCGAGTGCCAGTCCCACCCAGGGTGTAGGCTCGGGGAGTGACAAACTTGGTATCAGAGCACAGAGTTTAAGAGTTCTAGAGAGTCTATGAAGTCGTGCCTGTAGAGTCCTAAGTATCGGTGTTAAGCGCGACGCATTTATAACTAAGAGGCTACAACATTTAGGAACTGTCTCACTTCTTTCATACTCACTTCGTGCGATACAGTTCATCTCTATAAAGTCTCTTTCTAATTCGTGCTTGCGCGTAACCGATTGTGAGTTGGGCTGTTTGAGAGTACTTTCATGGGGTGTTTCTTTCCCCGTGAGCTAAGAGAAACAAAGGTTCGAGAGTTTCTCACCCTTAAGCAGGATTCTCTAAGTGTTCATGAGTATGGTTTGAAGTTTACCCAACTTTACTGATATACTCCGGAGATGGTTGCGGATATGAGGAGTATGATGAGTTTGTTTGTTGATGGGCTGTCTCGTCTGTCGAGTAAGGAAGGTAAGGTTGCAATGATAATATGTGACATTGATATAACAAGGTTGATGGTTTATGTGCAACAGGTTGAGGAACAGAAGCTGAGGGATAGAGAGGAATTTAGAAACAATAAAGCTAAGACAGGGATTCAGTCCGGGCAGCAAAGGAGTAATGTGAACCAGTGCACCTGCACCTAGAAACAAAAGTGAGTATAATGGTCAGAATTCACAGAACTTCAGAGCTAGACCAGCATAGTCTCAAGGTAGTGTGGCACAAGGAGGTAACTTGGCTCCTGCATGTGCTAAGTGTGGTAGGAACCACCCGGGTAAGTGTCATGATGGCTCCATAGGTTGTTTCAAGTGTAAACAAGAGGGTCACTTCATGAGAGAGTGCCCTAAGAATCGACAAGGTAATGGGAATCAGGGCAATAGAGCCCAATCTTTATCAGTTGCTCCACTAGACAGGGCATCACCTAGAGGAATTACTTCCGGTACTGGCGGAGGAGCAAACCTCTTTTATGCGATCACTAGTTGTCAAGAGCAACATAATTCTCTAGATATTGTCACTAGTATGATCAAAATCTTTACTCTTGATATTTATGCTTTGCTAAACCCAGGAGCAAGTTTATCTTTTGTGACTCCTTATGTTGCAAATAGTTTTGATGTTCTTCCCGTGAAGCTTTGTGAACCCTTTTGTGTTTCTAAACCTGTTGGGGAGTCTATTCTAGCTGAGCGAGTATACCGTGATTGTGTCATTTCCATCAATCAAAAGAACACCATGGCTGATTTAGTTGAGTTAGACATGGTAGATTTCGATGTCATTCTTGGTATGGACTGGCTTAATGCTTGTTATGCCTCCATTGATTGTAGAACTCGTGTTGCTAGGTTCCAAATTCCTAATAAGCAGTTATAGAGTGGAGTAGCAGTTCAGCAGCGCCTAAGGGTCGTTTCATTTCATACCTTAAGGAAAGAAAGTTAGTTTCCAAGGGGTGTGTCTATCACTTAGTCCGAGTTAATGACTCTTGTGTTGAGATACCTCATATTGAGTCAGTTCCACTTGTGAGTGAGTTTCCATAAGTCTTTCCAGATGATCTACCCGGAGTCCCTCCTGAGAGAGAGATAGACTTCGGTGTAGATATTCTTCCCGATACTCGTCCTATATCTATTCCGCCATATAGAATGTCACCAACAAAGTTAAAAGAGTTGAAGGACTAGTTGAAAGATCTCCTAGATAAAGGTTTCATTCGACCAAGTTTCTCACATTGGGGTGCTCCAGTCTTATTTGTGAGGAAGAAGGATGGTTCCCTTAGGATGTGTATATGTTACCGTCAGTTGAATAAGTTTATCATCAAGAATAACTATCCTCTTTTGAGGATTGATGATCTCTTCGATCAACTTCAGGGTGCTACTTGTTTTTCTAAGATAGACCTCATATCAGGCTACCATGTGACATTCCAAAGACAACATTCAGGACCCATTATGGTCATTATGAGTTCTTAGTTATGTCCTTTGGTTTGACCAATGCACCTGTAGCATTCATGGTCCTTATGAATAGAGTATCCAAACCTTATTTAGATATGTTTATTATCGTATTCATTGTTGATAGACTAATCTATCAAGAAATGAAGAAGATTATGTTGGTCACCTCAGAATAGTTCTCCAAACTTTAAAGGATAGATAGTCATATGCCAAGTTATCTAAGTGTGAGTTTTGGCTTGAATTTATGGCATTCTTAGGCCACATTGTGTATGGAGAGGGAATTAAAGTTGATACCCAGAAAATAGAGGCAGTGCCGAATTGACCCAAACCCACATCTCCAACTAATATTAGGAGTTTCTTAGGTTTGGCTGGCTATTATAGAAGGTTCGTACAGGGGTTCTCATCTATTTCATCCCCTTTGACCAAGTTAGCTCAGAAAACAGTGAAATTTCAATAATCTGAAGCTTGTGAGAAAAACTTTCAGGAATTAAAAAAAGGTGACTAGTGCCCCAGTATTGACCTTACCAAAAGGCACGCAAGGCTTTGTTGTTTATTGTTATGCGTCTAGAGTTGGTTTGGGTTATGTGCTAATGCAGAATGACAAGGTTATAGCTTATGCCTCTAGACAGTTGAAAGTTCATGAGAATAATTACCCAACCCATGATTTAGAATTGGCTGCGGTAGTATTTGCTTTCAAAATATTGCGCCATTATCTTTATGGTGTTCATGTGGATGTGTTCACCAATCACAAGATTCTTCAGTATGTGTTTACTCAGAAAGAGCTTAATCTCAGACAAATGAGATGGTTAGAATTACTCAAGGATTATGACATGAGTATTTTTTATGACCCAGGTAAGGATAATGTTGTTGTTGATGCCTTGAGCAGGTCGTCTATGGGTAGTACCACCCTTTTTGAGGAAGATAAGAAGGAGCTAGCAGGATATGTGCATAGACTTGCCCGATTGGGAGTTCGACTAATAGATTCCATAAAAGGAGAAGTAGTGGTGATGAATGGGGCTGAATCATTATTAGTGTTAGAAGTGAAAGAGAAGCAAAAAAAAGACCCTATGTTGTTTGAATTGAAGGCAAATGTTCATAAGCAAAAAGTATTGGCTTTTGAACAAGGGGGATATGTCGTATTGAGGTATCAAGGTAGGTTGTGTGTACCAATGGCGGATGAACTCCAAGAAATGATCATGGAGAAAGCTCATAGCTCCAAATATTCCATTCATCCGGGTTCCACAAAGATGTTTCGTGACTTGAGAGAAGTTTATTGGTGGAGTAGTATGAAGTAGGGCATTACAGAGTTTGTTGTTAAGTGTCCGAATTGCCAACAAGTTAAAGTAGATCATCGAAGGCCTGGTGGTATAGCTCATATTATAGAACTTTAGGAGTGGAAGTGGGAGATGATCAATATGGACTTCATCACAGGTTTACCAAGGTCTCGCAGATAACATGATTCTATTTGGGTGATTGTTGATTAAATGACAAAATTAGTCAACTTTTTGTCGGTAAAGACTACCCATTCGGCAAAAGATTAAGTTAAGTTGTATATTCAAGAGGTGGTTAGACTTCATGGGGTGCCATTTTTGATTATTTTAGACAGAGGTGCACAATGTACTGCACAGTTCTGGAATTCTTTTCAGAAAGGCTTGGGTTCAAAGGTGAACTTAAGTACTGCTTTTCACCTCAGACAAATGGTCAAGAAGAACACACTATTTAGACCTTAGAGGAAATGTTGAGGGCTTGTATGATTGATTTTAAGGGTAATTTTGATGATCACCTACCTCTTATTGAATTCGCTTACAACAATAGTTACCACTCTAGAATCCAAATGGCTCCTTATAAAGCTCTTTATGTGAGAAGATACAGATCTCCTATTGGATGGTTTGAAGTTGGTGAAGCAGGGTTGATAGGACCAGAGTTAGTTCATCAAGCTATGGAGAAAGTAAAAGTCATTCAAGAGAGGTTGAAAACAGTGTAAAGTCGTCAGAAATCTTACACTGATATTAGGAGAAGGGAGTTAGAGTTTTAAGTAGATGATTGGGTATACTTGAAAGTTTCACCCATGAAGGGTGTTATGAGATTTGGTAAGAATGGGAAGCTTAGTGTCCGATATATTGGTCCTTACAGAATATCCAATAGGGTTGGCAGGGTAGCTTATGAGTTAGAACTAGCACAAGAGTTAGCAACAGTTCATTCGATATTTCACGTCTCCATGTTGAAAAAGTGAATAGGAGATCCTTTATTTATCATACCAACTGAAGATATTGGTATAAGGATAGCTTATCTTATGAGGAGATCCCTGTTCAGATTCTAGACCGCCAGGTTCGCAAGTTGAGAACCAAGGAAGTAGTATCATTCAAATTCTTTTGGAGGAATCAGTTTGTTGAGGAAGCTACTTGGGAAGCTGAGGAGGATATGAAGAAGAGATATCTTTGAACCCGGAGGAATTCTAGACCAAGGTACTAATTCTTTTCTTAGTACTTTTTAATTTATATACTTGATGTGTTAGATTTGCTTGTTGGGTGTTTGAGCTGAATGTTAGACGTTACACCTTTAGCTTACTAAGAGTAATCTCATTCGAGGAAGAATGTTCCCAAAGGGGAGATATTGTAACACCTCACTATTTGAAAGAACTAGAAAGAGCTAGAATTAGAAAGAGCGATTTTTGGAAAGAATGAAAAATCTGGAAAATTGGTTAAGTTAAGAATGAATTTTGGGTCAACTTCAAACAACCATAAATCCTATATCAGGATAAGTTAGGTGTGCTTCCAGATACCTTAGGAAATGTCTTAGAATTATCTTTCCAACGCCGCCGAGTTTGCGTGTTTCCAAGTTCGTATAAGTGAGATATGTCCATTGGAAGCTGGGATATTGTTTGGATAAGGAAAGTCCAATCTGGATTTTGGAAGGGTAGTTTGGTCTTTTCCTTAACCAATTATTTTATTTCAATTTTTGGAGTTTAACTAGGGTCAAATAAGAATTATATCAGTTTAGAAAATTGGAAGTTTACGCTAGGGCTTGAAGAAAAGAGAAAAGAGGAGAAAGGAGAAGAAAAGTCAAGATTCGTCAAGATCGTACACTTTTGGTTGTAGATTTCGCCAAGCATTCAATCCTACGAGGTATGTGAGATCACATAGCGTTGGGTTAGTTCACCCACGCGCCAATCATGATTTAATTCAGCGAAGTTGTATTGTTTTGAAAGCAAATCTTATGAGTTCTTGATGATAATTCGTTTGAAATCTTGTGGGTTCTTGTTGTTGAAGTTTCTTGAGTTTGATTCATGATTTTAAGTGTGATTCTGAGTAGAACCTTACATATATTGATGAGTTAGTTGGTTCTAAGTGTTAGGGGAAAGAACCAAGTGAAATTAGAGGGTTTAAAGCTGAAAAACGAAGAAGAAAAGTTGGAAATCACCTGGGCAGGGGCCTGGGGCGCTGCCCCAGCCAGAACGCCCCACTTCAGTGTCTGAAGTTTGGGCTCTGGGGTGATGCGCCAGCCAGAGCGCCACAAATTCAGTTCTGAAGTTTGGGCTCTGGTTCCCCGCGCCTCTTAGAGCGCTAGGGACTCTAATTCTTCCCATTCTTCCCCCTTCTTTCTGTACTAGTTCCTTAGCAACATACATATGCTTTCTAGTCGATTTCTATACTCCAAGGTACGTCTAAAAATCATGAAATCATCATTAACATGAGATCATGAGCCTTGAATCCATACTTCAATTCAAGGAAAGTTAAGAGTCAAGTCAAGAGGTTAAGAGTCAAGTCAAGATAAGTTAATAGAGGTTTCCAAAAGCCTTTTACAAACGTTTTAAGTTTGTTTTAAGACTTAAAATTTGAGTTGAGTAAAGAGTAAGAGTAAAGTTTATTTCTTCAAATATTATGCGGGAACTAAGTATTCCAAAGAGTTAAAATGTTTTTCACATTTGGTGAAGAAAGGAAACACCGATTTCCAAGAGAGCTTTTAAGCTAAGTTTTGAGTAATTATCTCAAACCAAAGAAAAAGTTTTGTTTTAAAAACATATGAGCTGAGTATATTTTGGGAGTAGTATTGAGCACCAATATGGGGACACGAGTTCATAATAACTCAAGTCTCCATAAACTATGTAGCCATCATGGGTAGAAATGATCATACTTTTTAGATGATTCCTTAGTGTTTTTCAGCATAGACTAGTGGATCCACTTAGTTAAGGCGTTCTATATGACGATAAAGTATAGCACAGTTCTGGCAGCGTGGCAAGACGTTGTATCGTCACTTTGGCTCATAACGGTGGTTGTCGGTTAGAGAAACTCCCACAATATTATATTACTTTACATGTAAACTAAGTTGTTATTGCATTTCTTTAACAAATTGAGTTGCTATCTCCTGTTTTACATGCTTTGTACAACTGCACCATTATTGTTGTTTACTTTGCATTTTAGTTGAGTTATTCATGAGTTTAGTAAAGCCAAGGTAGGTGTTCCTTTCAGATTCTTTTCAAGCTTATGTCTTGCTTAGTATTCTTCTCGCATACTTGTACATTTAATGTAATGATGCGATTTGGCCTTCATCATTTCATGATGCAGACACAGGTAACCATGATTAGCATCCAGCGCCTCGTTGATCCAGTTGAGCACTCAGAGTCAGTTCGTGAGCCTCCTTGCTATCTGAAGGACCCCTTTTATCATTTGTTTTGGTACTTTAGTTGTTAGGATGATCGGGGGTCTTGTCTCGACATCCCTCCTTGTTTTAGAGGCTTCATAGACAGTTAGTAGTTCAATTGTCTTTACATTGTTATCTCTTATGTTAAGACTTAAGTTGCCACTTTGGCCAAGTTGAATGTTTGACTTTTAAATGTTCTAAGTTATTTTATCAAACAGTTGAGTAGAGATGCATTGAATCCTTGTATTAATGCATTTAAGTCTTCCGTTGAGTAAGTAAGTCATGCCAAGGGTTCTCTTTGGGCAAGCAATGGTTCTCTAGTGCAAGTCCCGCCCAGAGTGTAGGCTCAAAGTGTGACAATATAATAATATTATTTTTTAGTATAGTTTTATGTGTCTTCTAATTCACCTTGATAACCCAATAAATGGTATCAGAGCACATGGTTCAATGATCCAATGGAACGAGGTTGAAGACATGTTCAACACTGTTTCAAACCAATTAAGACCTACTTAATTCAGAATTATCTTTTTTCCTTAAAGTTAATCATTTTTCTTTTCGAGTTAGGCATACATTTATATGTTTATAACATCTCTAATAGGACTTTCATAAGTCTTTGATCTACGATTTACTTACTGCATACATAACTTGCTTTAGGTATTATTGTGGTACTTTACTAGGCATAATAATCAATACATTTCATAATTATATTATTATGCTATTTATATTCAACTAACTTATAACTCTAAATTAATTACTAAGCAATATGATAGCATGCTAGTTAAAATACTCGTAATATTTTTTGTCATACATTTATGATAAGTATTTTTTTGTCATAAAGAAGAATTATATTGTATTAAATATGACTTGAAATTCTTACAAACCTTTGGAGATAATAACTATTGAAACAAGTAATAAATATTGTAGAATAATTAAGAAAATATATTAAGTCTACCGTTTCAATACTTCTTGAGTTTACATGCTTTTGAGACATTCAATGTACATTCATATAACAAATAATATGTTTTATAATCATATTATACTTTATATTTAAACATTAATTTACCATTCATTATAAAGAAACCAACATCATAATATTAACTTAATTATTTTATGATAGTTTTCATCATGTCAAATTTGTCAAAACTTGAATTCGTGGCATTTGACATTTCTAGAAAGAACTATTTGTCATGGGTACTTGATGCTGAAATTCACCTTACCGCTAAGGGTCTTGGTGATAGTACAATCGAAGGAAATAAGGCATCAAGTCAAGATAAAGCGAAGGCTATGATTTTCCTTCATCATCATCTAGATGAAAGCCTGAAGGTTGAATACTTGACGGTAAAAGATCCACTTGAATTGTGGATAGGTTTGAAAGGGAAGTCTGACCACCTCAAGGAAATGGTATTGCCAAGGGCTCGTTATGAGTGGATGCACTTACGGTTTCAAGATTATAAAACTGTAATTGAGTATAACTCTGTTGTATTTAGAATCACTTCCCAATTGAATTTATGTGGGGAAACTATAAAAGATGAGGATATGTTAGAAAAGACACTAACTACTTTCCATGCCTCTACTATGATATTCTAGCAGCAATACCGTGAAAAAAGTTTTCAGAAATACTATGAATTGATCTCATGCCTTCTGGTGGCTGAGAAGCATAATGACCTTTTAATGAGAAATCATGAAGCCCGTCCCACTGGAAGTGCCCCGTTACTGGAAGCACACAGGATAGAAGCACATGACCAGTATGAAATACAACAAAATAATCGGGGTCATGATAATGTGCGTGGGCGTGGTAAGGGCAAAAGACGATATAATAATCATTGAGGTGGTGGTCATAACAAAAGGGAGAACAATATGGGTTCTCAAAATAATCCTTTAAAAGGCAAGAGCGATCACTGTCATCGTTGTGGCCTTAAAGGTCACTGGAAAAATGAATGTCGGGCACCTGAGCATTTTGTTAGGCTCTATCAAAATTCCTTTAAGAGGAAAGGAAATAAAGACGGCGCCTCCTCTTCTAATGCTCGAGTAGAGTCATATTTTACTCTTAAAGATGATACTCAAGAAGGATCTTCTCAAAAATATGATGAGAATGTTGAGGCAAATTTTGCATTGAAAGATGATGCTTTTGATGGGCTCGATGATATTACACATCTGGAAGCTGAGGACTTCTTTGGTGATTGCAATTGAAGATTGATAATTTGAATTGGGAAATGAATAATGTTGTTATGTGTTTTTAATGTCTTACTTAAAGTTCATGTACTTTAATTTTCTTTTGTTAAGTTTCATACTTCTTATTATGTATTTTTATTTTTATGAAGATAAATAAAATGTCCTAGTCTTCAGTTGGATCTAAGATGAGTAATGGAGATATGTGTCTTCTGGACAGTGCCACAACTTATACAATACTAAGAGAGAAGAAATATTTCTCTAATTTAATTGTGAAAAAGACATATGTTAATACAATATCCGGTAGTAAAAAATTGATTGAGGGCTCTGAAAGAGCGGCCTTATTACTAACTAGAGGAAGATTATTGATAATTAATAATGCATTGTATTGTAGTAAGTCTCAAAGAAACTTATTAAGTTTCAATGTTATTCGCCAAAATGACTATGTAACACCCCAGAAAATTTTGAGCTTAGACTTGAACCATCCTTTGTAGTGAGTAAGTTTTACCAAGGAATTTAAAATTTTCTTATGTTTTAAGTCACTAGATGTAACACCTTGAGTTCCAAGAAGAACTAAAAGGGAATTCGTTCAAGTCATTCCTAAGTTCTTCTAAGATTTGGGTCAACTTCAAACGACCATAACTCTCAGTAAAGGATGATTTAGGTGTTCCATAAGATGGAAAATGAAAGGTCTTTGAATTATCTTTCTAACTCCACCGAGTTTGCTAAATTTCGAGTTCGGATGAGTGAGATATGCTCTTTTGAAGTCAGACTGTCCAGTTAAGGAAAGTTATCCGAAAATAGTAAGAGGTATTTTGGTCTTTTCCTTACCCAATCAGATTTAATTCATTTTTAGTAGTGTTTTAAGGGTCTAATACTATTAGTTTCAGTTTTATAATCCTAATTTACGCCTAGGGTTTTAGTTGAGAGTTCAAGAAGAGAAAAGAGGAGAAAAAAGGAGAGGATCAAAACGTTCGTCAATGTTCATGAGTTTTGTTGCGGAATTTTGCCATGGGCTTAATCCTAAGAGTTATGTAAGCTTCCATAGTGTTGGGTTCATTCACCCACACGCCAATCATGTTATTTTCAGCGCAATTTCATTCTTGAAGTTGAAAGATTAGAGTTCTTGATAAGTGCTCTTGAAGTTCATTCTAAATCTTGTTTTGTTGGGGTTTTGATGATTTCTTGAGATGAAAGTGAGTGTTTTGATGGTTGTATTGTGTAGATTAGAGTGTACTTATGTTAAGTAATCGAATCCAAGTGATTGGGGAAGAAACCGTTCGATTCTAAGAGAGTTAGGGTGAGAAAATGAGTAAAGAAATTCGTCGAATCTTTTGGGTTGGGGCCTGACGCATCACGCCAGCCAGTGCTCCCTAAATCATGTTTTGTAGTTTAGGGGCTGGCGCCCCACACCACTCAATACTCCAGGGTCGCCTGCCCCGTCCAATTTGCAGTCTGTTGCTCCGTTTGAAATCTTTTAAGGTGTACCTTTACTCCTTTTTTATTCTAAACACTCTAAGCTACTTCTAAACACCTAGAAAACATTCATAACATGAATAATAACCTTGAATTCATAATTCAAATTCAAGGTAGAGTTAAGGGTTAGATTTTGAGAGTTCTTCCAAACATTTTGAGAAAGTCCATTTTAGTCTTATTGAGGAGTCTTCTACAATTTCCAATAACTTATTTCAAGACTCAAGTAAGTGAGCATGAGAGTGAGGATAATGTATACATGATTCTAATCTATCATCGAGATCCTTCATATCATGAACCATAATTCTTGAATTCATAATTCACACTCAAGAGAGAGTTAAGAGTAAAGTTCAAGAAAGTCTTTGAGTTCAATTGTGAATCCTTTGAGATAAACTATTGATTTGAACTAAATTTTGATAAAGTAAGTATGAGAATGGGAAGAGTTGTATACATGAGTTCTATGTTGTTATGTAGACCCTGAGTCGAGTCGTTCATGCCCATAAATTCCGCATGAACTCCATAAGTTGAGTATCTTTTAGAGGAGTAGTACCTTCAAGTTCTAAGAGTTTTGAGTTTCTAACCTATTTGAGATTATATTCCTAATCATGGGACTATTACATGTTACCCATGAAGTCCTTGAGTTACGTAGTTCATGCCCATAACTCCGCATGAACCCTATAAGTCGAGCAATCTTGAGATGAGAAGTATCTTTGAGTCCTTAAGTTAAGTAGTTCATGCTCATAATTCCGCATGAACCCATCTGAGTTGAGCATTCTTGAAATGAGTAGCATCATTGAAGTTCTTGAGTTCCAAGTATTGAGTTCTATTTATGGTTATTGAAAACCTTGAATTGAGTAGTTTACCTCCATAATTCGGCATGAACCCTATTTTAAGAAGTCTTTTTACAAATTGTTTTAAAACTTGTTTTAAAGACTTAATCAATAAGTTGAGTAAAGAGTAAAGAGTGAAGTTCATTTCTTCATAATATTATATGGGAACTAAGTATTTCCAAGAGTTAAAAATGTTTTCACATTTAAACAAGAGAGGAAACACCGATTTCCAAGAGAGCTTTTAAGCTAGTTTTTGAGTAATAATCTCAAACCATAGAAAGAGTTATGTTTTAAACATATGATCTGAGTATATTTTTTGGAGTAGTATTGAACACCGATATGGGGACGAGTTCAGATAACTCAAGTCTCCATAAAC
Source organism: Solanum gracilifrons (assembly GCA_029582605.1). Taxonomy (NCBI): domain Eukaryota; kingdom Viridiplantae; phylum Streptophyta; class Magnoliopsida; order Solanales; family Solanaceae; genus Solanum; species Solanum gracilifrons. The sequence continues at coordinate 25,583 of JAJOOH010072459.1, forward strand.
CATGTAGTCAACGTGGGTAGAGGGGGTCATACTTTTTAGATGATTCCTTAATGCCTTTTACATGATGCAGATACATGTATTCAGGGTCATCAATAAGGGCTTCGTTGATACCCCATGGAGTTCGAGTTAGCTATGGTGAGCCTCCTTGCTTCCGGAGGGTTCCACTTTTACTTTTAGTTATATTAGTTGTTAGGATGTCGTGGGTCTTGTCCTGACTTCCATCTTTGTCATTTAGAGGTTTCATAAATAGACAATAGAGTTTCAGAAGTCTGTTAATTTATTTTGTTAAATGTTTTAAAAACTTAAGTTGCCTATTTTATGGCGAGTTGAATAATTTAGTTTTATTCAGAGTTTTTCATTTGAGTTAAAGCTTTGTAATTGAGTTTCATGAATTTTTATTCAGTTTTTAGCTTTGTATGCTTGAGTTAGTCTTTCGCTTGTATTAAGCCAGGATGAGGATTCGCTTGGGGACCAACAATGGTTCTCGAGTGCCGGCCACTTCCAGGGTGTAGGCTCGGGTTGTGAGAGACTATCATGTTGAGACTGAAAATGAAGGAAATGTGGAATACCTTTATATTACTACAACAAATGCGGAGAAGAAAACTGTGCATGAAAAATTATCAACACTTTCTTCTGGGTTGTACCATACAAATATTGGTACGGTTGAATCACATGTCGTAGTAATCAAAAGGTTTACTGGTTTTAATGATTTTATCATTTGGCATGACCGGTTGGGCCATCCCAGTTATAATATGATGTGCAGAATAATTGAGAATTCACATGGGCATACTTTGAAGAACCAAAATGTTCTTCAATCAAATAAATTCTCTTGTGCTGCTTGTTCTCAAAGAAAGTTGGTTATCAAACCATCAACGGATAAGGTTGGGGTGGAATCCCCTACATTTCTGGAATGAATACATGGTGATATATGTGGACCTATTCACTCTTCTTGTGGACCATTTACATATTATATGGTCTTGATAGATACATCTACAAGATGGCTACATGTGTGCTTATTGTCAACTCGCAATATGACTTACGCGAGGTTGTTGGATCAAATAATAAGGTTAAAAGCACAATTTCCAGATTATGCAATAAAGACAATTCGTCTTGATAATGCTGGTGAGTTTACATCTCAGGCATTTAATGATTATTGTTTGTCCACTGGAATAACAGTTGAACATAATGTTGCACATGCTCATACTCAAAATAGTCTAGCAGAGTCATTGATTAAACGTCTTCAATTGATAGCTAGACCATTGTTGATGAGGACAAAGTTGACTGTTACAGTATGAGGGCATGCTATTTTGCATGTAGTGGCACTTGTGCGCATAAGGCCAATCAATTATCATTATTGTCACACCCCGAGGCAACCCCCTAGACGTAAACACGGGACCTAGGATCACGAATGACCCCAAACTAACCCTGAGTTGGCATATCATTAGCAAACTGAACATATCTATGAAAAGAAGAACTAATGCGGAAGCTAAATCATGAGATAACTGAATGATGGGGAATACCCCATACTGAATAATCACTCAAAAACTAACGTTGAATCTAATACTATGTCTGAAAAAGCATCGAACTGACTAGAGTTGCTGGGACATGCTCCCAGCTAACTCTAGAAAAACTGAAACTGAAATAAAAGACTAAAATGGAAAGCATGTCTGTACTCCTCGAAGTATGAGAACTCACCATTGATGCTGCTTAGTATGGATCGGGAACCGATCTACGCATGATTTGAATGCTGAGGACATAAACCTACATCATGAAAAGATGTAGTGCAGAGTATGCATCATTACTTGGAAGGTACTGAGCATGCAAGATAGGATAAAAGCTTAACAAAACATATAAGCTGAACAAAGCATAACTGAGCAATGACATAATCTGAACATGATGGAAATACTGAGATATACTGAAAAAAACTAAACTGAATGCAATGACCAAGTACATAACATGCTAAGACTGAATAATGAAATATAACTGAAAACCTGGTCAAATGCACTAGAGTCTGACTGTTGGAGCTACAGTAACTGACATAACCACCACGTGAGCTAACCGTGGTGTCGATGTATACACTCTATTGAAGGACCCGATATACCTTGCCAGGGGTATAAAGGCATGATAGGCGTTATCACTAAAACTGATGCCCAACAGAGGGGACTTATAAACCTATGGGGGTACTTAGTTCTGGGACTATGAGGGTACGCTGAAACCCTAGTCCACTCGGTGCTAAGCCTACTCCCAACTGAATATGTATATGATACATTATGGCTGAAATACTGAAATATTAAATAGCTCAATATTCTGACATGCAAATCTGAGAATGCAACATTTAAATACTGACAATGAAACATTTGAAACTGGAGCATGTATATCTGTTTAACTGACCTAGCAAGTGTAATTCATGAACTAAGAGAATCTACAAAACTAGGGTTCTGAGTTTCATTCAAAGGACTAAGCAATAATTTCACGAAAACATGATAATCTAATTAAGAACACTATAACAACTAAATCACAACTAATATCTAAGGTTTTAGAAACCCTAGGTCTAAACAAGATATAAAGAATCAAGAATTTGACTGAATTCTAGGGACCTAGTGGATGAAAGAAACCACTAGTGAAATCTGACATACCTGGTGACAAATTTTACAAAGAAATCTTTCGATTTCAGGGATGGAATTGAAGAAAAATTGTTGTGTCCTTGGAGGGGTTTGAGTCGCCTCTTTCTCCTCTTTTTTTGCCTTAAGTTTGGATGATATTTTGTGAATAAAGGTTATGGTATGCCTTACTAAGTTATTAGGCTTAAACTGAATAAAATGGCGTAGTTTAGGCATAAAAAGACGTAGTTTAAGTGCCTAACGCATATGGGAAAGGCATCAACATCGTTTGGACTACCGGCCGTCGTTTGGGTTCGTCGTTCATGATCTGACCAACAGGGCTGTAACACCCCGAATTCGAAATAGACCAAAAATTCCAGATTTTTAGAAGTTACAGGTGCCACCGACGGAAGCCAACTACGGACCGTCAGTCAGATTCGTCGATAGGCCAGTCAACTTCCAGTGTTCAGTCGAGAACGATGGTCGACCAGAACGGACCGTCAGTCAGCTTCGTTGATGGGCCAGTCAACTTTCAGTCCTTAGTCGCGAATGACGGTCGACCAGTACAGACTATCAGTCGACTCACTGCCCGTTAGTCAGCTCCGTCAGTGACTTCGACAACTTCTAAGTAAGAGGTCTATTGGTCTTTTCCTTGTTTGTTTGGCCCCTAATATACGTCGTTTAGACCCTAAATTATGAGGTTTTAGTCAGTTTAAGAAACGTAACTAGACCTTACCTTAGTCAAAAACATTAATCAAAACTTAGAAAATTAGAAGAGAAAGAGACGACCAACCCTAGTTCAAGAAAGCAACAAGTTTCCTCCAGTTCCAGCCCTGAAATTGAAGGATTTCTCTGTAGAATTCGTAACCAGGTATGTGGGATTTCACTAGTGGGTTCCTTTCACCCATTAGGTCCCTAGTTTTCAGTCAGTTTCTTGATTCCCTTATTATGACTACACATAAGGTTTCTTGAATTATTGGGTTCTTAGCTGTTAAAATGATCCAAATCAGATTAGTACGTTAATATTCAATTTAATGCATGAATTCCAGAACCCTAGCTATGTATTTCTTTAGTTCTTGAATTACACATGCTAGGTCAGATGTTTCAGTTATTTAGTTAGTAATGCATCAATATCAATTTAATTGTTGCATTCTCAGTTTGCATGTTCAGTTTGAGCTATCCAGTAACTTACATAAATTCATTCATAAAGTGTTAAATACTTAATCCATTGGGAGTAACATAATACCAAGTTGGACTAGGGTTTAGCGTACCCTTATAGTCCCAGAACAACGAGCCACGTAGGTGTAAGTCTCCTATGTGGGCAATATCAGTTAGTGATCACGCCAGTCATACCTCTATACCTTTGGCCGGGTATAGTGGGTCCTCTTGATGAGGCGTATACATCGGACTCCACATTTAGCTCATGTGGTTTTATTATTGGTTATTAGTAGCTTCCACAGTTCAATCAGATTCTATTGCATTGTCCATTTATTAGTATATTCAGTATTCAGTTTCAACACGTAATAAATTTGGTCATTGCATTTAGTTAGCTCAGTATTCAGTATCTATATCATGTTCAGATTATATCATTGTTTATTTGCTTTTGTTCAGTTATATGTTATTTCAACTTTACTCTATCATGCATGCACAGTACCTATCAAGTACTGATGCATACTCTGCGCTACATCTTCTCATGATGTAGGTTCACTTTCTCAGCATCCAGATCACGCTTAGATCGATTCCCGATCTCCAGTTCAGCAAAATTCGTGGTGAGTCCTCATTCTTTGAGGACAACAATCATGAGTTTCATTTCAATATCTTTAGTCCTTTAGTTTCAGTTTTTCTAGACTTAGCTGGGGCCTGTCCCAGCATTTCTAGTCAGTTAGAGATTATTTTTAGACATAGATAGATTCAGCTTAGTATTGAGTTAATATCTTCCTTGTATTAAACTCATCAGTTTTCATATATCTCAGTTATAGTATATGGGTATTTCCCCACCTTTTCATTTTGTTTATGATTATAGCTTTCGCACAGTTTCTATTATTCAGTTTATATTTAGAATGCTCATGATCATGCCAACAGGGTTAGCTTGGGATCACTTGTGGTCCTAGGTCCCATGTTCGCATCTCGGGGGTAGCTTGGGGCGTGACAAACTTGGCATCAGAGAATTAGGTTGAAGTGTCCTAGGATGTCTGAAAAGTCGCACTAGGTAGAGTTCTTTTCATGGATGTGTAGTGCGCACCACATCTAATGAGAGGGAGGCTACTAAGTGTCTTAGGAAAAATATTCATTTTCTTATTACTCTTATCGTGCGTAAGGTATGATCTAATTCCGTTCTAACTCGACGTTCTACGTTTCAGTGATCATGCGACCTCGTAGAGATAACGCCAGGAATGTGAATTCCAGGAACGGAAATGCAGCTCCTCCAGTTCCAGATTAGGAAGTCTCAAATGCTGAATTCAGGAATTCCATTCAGTTGTTGGCTCAGAGTGTTGCTAACCAGAACAATCAGCGGGTTCAAGCTCTTGTGAATGCAAATGGTGGATCAGCAGCAATAAGGGTCCGTGACTTTGTTAGGATGAATCCGCCTGAGTTCTTAGGATCGCAGACTGGTGAGGATCCCCAAAATTTCTTGGATGAGATCAAGAAGATCTTTGAGGTGATGCAGGTAACTGGGAATGATCGGGTTGAATTAGCATCTTACCAACGGAAAGATGTTGCTCATATCTGGTATACTCAATGGAATGAGAACATGGGTATAAATACAGCTCCGATTACTTGGGATTTTTTCAGCGAAACTTTTCTAGACAGATTTTTCCCCATAGAGTTGAGAGAAGCAAGGGCCCAATAATTTATGAACTTAAGGCAGGGTAACATGACGGTCCAAGAGTATGGGCTCAAGTTTAACCAACTCTCCAGGTATGCTCCTCACATGGTTGTTGATTCCAGGGCTCAGATGAATAAGTTTCTGTATGGAGTGTCAGACTTAGTGAAAACAGAGTACAAAAATGCTATGTTGTTGGGAGACATGAACATCTCTAGGCTCATGACTCATGCTCAGCAAGTTGATGGTGATAAGCTTAGGGAACATGCTAAGGGGCTAAGAAAGCAAGAACATGTAACTACGAGTATTCCCAACATAAATCGGGTGGTGGAAATCGCTCGCAATTTCAGCAGAAGTTTTTGACTCCAGCACCTTCATCAACTAGTGTTCCATCCCCTAGGTTCTGTAACAATTAGAAAGGTAGGGCGTCAGGCTCTAAGTCTCAAGGTAGTGTTTCAGGCACAAAACTTACCCAACTTACCCGAAGTGTAGTAAGAACCATCTGGGCGAGTGCCTTGCAGGTAAGGAAGGATGATTTGGGTGTGGTCAATCTGGTCATAGATTGAAGGATTGTCCTTCTAGACAAGGTCAAGGAGGAAATAATGGTAGACCTCAGTCTACAACTTCAGCAGCACCAGTAGGTTGTCCGACTCAGCAGGGTAACTCATCTGGTACAGGTGGCGGACAACACCAAAACAAGCTCTATGCTCTTCAGGCTAGTCAGGAACATGAAGATTCTCCTGATGTAGCCACTGGTACGTTACGAGTCTTTGATCTTGATGTTTATGCATTGTTAGATCCAGGAGATACTTTGTCTTTTGTAACTCCTTACATAGCAGTCCAATTCAGTGTTAGCCTAGAAACTTTTTCAGAACCTTCTCAGTATCTACTCCAGTCGGTGACCTAGTTATAGCTAGAAGGGCATACATAAATTGCCCTGTCATAGTTTCTCAAAAAGTCACCTCAGTAGATCTTGTAGAGCTAGAAATGGTAGACTGGGATGTCATTCTAGGCATGGATTGGTTACATTCATGTTATGCCTCAGCCGATTGTAGAACTAGGGTTGTTCATTTTCAGTTTCCAGATGAACCAATCTTAGAATGGAAGTGTAGTAACTTAGCGCATATGGGTCGATTCATTTCTTACCTTAAGCCCAGAAAAAAGATCTCTAAGGGTTATCTCTATCATCTAGTTCGGGTTAAGGATTCTAGTTCCAAAACTCCACCTCTTGAGTCAGTTCTTGTAGTCAATGAGTTTCCATAAGTGTTTCCAGATGATCTTCTCGGAGTTCCTCCTGAAAGGGAAATCGACTTTGGAATTGATCTCCTTCCAGATACCCAGCCTATTTCTATTCCTCCTTACAGAATGGCTCCAGCAGAGTTTAAGGAATTGAAAGAGCAATTGAAAGACCTTCTAGATAATGGTTTCATCAGACCTAGCATTTCGCCATGGGGCGCACCAGTGTTGTTTGTAAAGAATAAAGATGGTTCTCTCAGAATGTGCATTGACTATAGGCAATTAAACAAAGTCACAATCAAGAATAAGTACCCTCTCCCCAGGATTGATGACTTGTTTGATCAACTTCAGGGTGCTAGTCATTTCTCAAAAATAGACCTCAGATCAGGTTATCATCAGCTTAGAGTCAGAGATAGTGACATTTCGAAGACAGCCTTCAGAACTCGGTATGGTCATTACAAATTTGTAGTTATGTCATTTGGACTAACCAATGCTCTTGCAGCTTTCATGGATTTGATGAACAGAGTGTTCAAGCAGTACTTGGACTTATTCGTTATCGTCTTTATTGATGATATCCTCATTTACTCTAGGAATGAGGAAGAACATGCGAGTCATTTGAGAGGTCTTCTGCAAACTCTCAAAGATCGCCAGTTCTTTATAAAATTTAACAAGTGCGAGTTTTGGTTACAATCAGTTTCCTTCCTTGGAAATATTATGTCTAGTGAAGGAATTCGAGTATATTCCCAGAAGATAGATGCAGTGAAACAATGGCCCATACCTACCTCTGCTACAGATGTTAGAAGTTTCTTGGGTCTAGTGGGCTATTACAGACGGTTCGTGGAAGGATTTTCATCCATAGCCTCACCATTGACTAGGTTATATCAGAAGATAGTCAAGTTTTGATGGTCAGATGATTGTGAGAAAAGCTTCACAGAATTGAAAATTAGATTGACTAAAGCTCATATTTTGACTCTACCAGAGGGTTCAGATGGTTATGTCATTTATTGTGATGCATTCAGAGTCGGCCTAGGTTGTGTGTTGATGCAACGAGGTAAGGTTATAGCTTATACTTCCAGACAACTTCAGGTGCATGAGAAGAATTATTCGACTCATGACTTTGAGCTTGCAGTGGTGGTGTTTGCACTCAAGATTCGGAGGCACCACTTGTATGGTGTTCACTGACCATAAAAGCCTTCAATATGTGTTCACCCAGAAAGAGTTGAATCTTCACCAGAGAAAATGGCTTAAGTTCCTCAAGGATTATGACATGAGTGTGAATTACTATCCTGGTAAGGCAAATGTAGTAGAAGATGCCCTTAGCAGATTATCTATGGGTAGTGTAGCACATGTTGAGGTAGAAAGAAATGAGCTAGCAAGGGATATTCACAGACTTGCTAGCCTAGGAGTTCGTCTTATAAGCATATCAAATGGTGGTGTAACGGTTCAGAATGGGTCAGAATCTTCTTTGGTAGTGGAAGTTAAGGAAAAGCAAGACAGTGATACAATATTGCTAGAGTTAAAGGGTGCAGTTCATCAGTAAAGAGTGGAGGTATTCTCCCAATAGGGAGATGGTGTGTTTCGCTATTAGGGTTGATTATGTGTTCCTAATGTGGGCGAGTTGAGACAACATATTCTTGCAGAAGCCCATAATTCCAGATATTCTATTCATCTAGGTGCCACTAAGATGTATCGTGATTTGCTGGAAGTCTATTGGTGGAATGGTATGAAAAGAGATATAGCAGATTTTGTGGCTAAGTGCCCCAATTGCCAGCAAGTCAAGGTAGAACATCAGAAACCAGGAAGCATGACTCAAGAGATTGACATTCCTACTTGGAAGCGGGAAGTGATTAACATAGACTTCATCGTAGGCTTACCTCGTACTCGCAGACAACATGACTCCATTTGGGTGATTGTTGATAGGGTTACTAAGTCTTCTCGCTTTTTGGCGGTCAAGACTACATATTTGGCGGAGGATTACGCCAAGCTTTACATTAATAAGATTGTGAGGTTGCATGGGGTTCCTTTGTCTGTCATCTCAGATAGAGGTCCTTAGTTTACCTCTCATTTCTGGAAGTCATTTCAGAAAGGTCCTGGTACTCAGGTTAATCTTAGCACAACATTTTAATTTCATCCGCAGACGGATGGTCAGGCAGAGAGTACCATTCAGACCTTAGAGGACATGCTGAGAGCTTGTGTGATTTATTTCAAGGGTAGTTAGGATGATCACCTTCCACTTATTGAGTTCGCCTAAAACAATAGTTACTATTCCAGCATTCAGATAGCCCCTTATGAGGAATTGTATAGGCATAGATGTAGATCTCCAGTTGGTTGGTTTGAAATAGGTGAAGCAGCCTTGATAGGACCAAATTCAGTCCTTGATGATATGGAGAAAGTGCAACTCATCAGAGATAGACTTAAGACTGCCCAGAGTCGCCAGAAGTCTTATACAGATGTGAGAAGAAGGGAACTAGAGTTCCAAGTTGATGATTGGGTTTTCCTGAAGGTGTCACCTATGAAGGGGGTGATGAGATTTTGCAAGAAAGGGAAGCTCGATCCCAGATATGTAGACCCTTACCGGATCTTGAAAAGGATTGGTAAAGTGGCTTATGAGTTAGAGTTGCCAGCAGATTTAGCAGCAGTGCATCCAGTCTTTCACTTTTCAATAAGTGTGTGGGTGATCCAGCATTCATAGTTCCATTAGAGACTGTAGTTGTAAAAGATAGCCTTTCTTATGAGGATGTACCAATTGAGATTTTGATCGTCAAGTTAGAAGGTTGAGAAATAAAGTAGTCGCTTCAGTCAAGGTTTGGTGAAGGAGTCAGTCCGTAGAGAGAGCTACTTGGGAAGTAGAAGCGGCCATGACAGCCAAGTATCCTCACTTATTTCCTTCCGATTCCACTCCAGCTTGAGGTAACAGTTCCTCTTCAGTTTTTCAGTTATTCATGCGCAGATTCAGTTTTAGTATCATGTTCCTTCAGTTTGTACTTGCATTTTCAGCGTATTTGCATGTTCTTGGAACTCAGTTCAGTCAGAAATTCAGTTCTTAGTGTTTAGTGGTAGGAATTGCAGCCCTCTCTCCATTTCAGCTAGTTTAGTCTTCATTCAAGGACGAATGGTCCCAAGGGGGAGATAATGTAACACCCCGTATTCGAAATACACCAAAAATTCCAAATTTTCAGAAGTTACAGGTGCCACCGACGGAAGCCAACTACGGACTGTCAGTCAGCTCCGTCGATGGGCAAGTCAATTTTCAGTGTTTAGTCACGAACGACGGTCGACCAGTACGGACAGTCAGTCAGCTTCGTCGATGGGCCAGTCAACTTTCAGTCCTTAGTCGCGAACGATGGTCAACCAGTACGGACCATCAGTCGACTCACGGCCCGTTAGTTAGCTCTGTAAATGACTTCGACAGCTTTTAAGTCAAGGGTCTTTTGGTCTTTTCCTTGTTCATTTGGCCCTTAAGCTATGTCGTTTAGACCCTAAATTATGAGGTTTTAGTCAGTTTAAGCCTAGAAACATAACTAGACCTTACCTTAGTCAAAATCATTAATCAAAACTTAGAAAATTAGAAGCGTAAGAAGAGAAAGAGGCGACCAACCCTAGTTCAATAAAGCAACAAGTTTCCTCCAGTTCTAGCCCTGAAATCGAAGGATTTTTCTGTGGAATTCGTCACCAGGTATGTGGGATTTCACTAGTGGGTTCCTTTCACCCATTAGGTCCCTAGTTTTCAGTCAGTTTCTTGATTCTCTTATTATGACTACACCTAGGGTTTCTTGAATTTTAGAATTATTGGGTTCTTAGCTGTTAGAATGATCTAAATCAGATTAGTACGTTAATATTCAGTTTAATGCATGAATTTCAGAATCCTAGCTATGTATTTCTTTAGTTCTTGAATTACACATGCTAGGTCAGATGTTTCAGTTATTCAGTTATACATGCCTTAGTTATTAATGCATCAATATCAGTTTAATTGTTGCATTCTCAGTTTGCATGTTCAATTTGAGTTATCCAGTAACTTACATAAATTTATTCATAATGTGTTAATTACTTAATTCATTGGAAGTAGCATAATATCGAGTTGGACTAGGGTTCAGCGTACCCATATAGTCCCAGAACTATGAGCCACGTAGGTGTAAGTCCCCTATGTGGGCAATATCAGTTAGTAATCACGCCAGTCATACCTTTATACCTTTGGCCGAGAATATTGGGTCCTCTCGATGGGGCGTATACATCGGACTCCATATTTAGCTTATATGGTTCTATTATCGGTTATTAGTAGCTCCCACAGTTCAGCCAGATTCTATTGTATTGACCATTTATCAGTCTATCTAATATTCAGTTTCAGCATGTTATAAATTTGGTAATTGCATTCAGTTAGCTTAGTATTCAGTATCTATATCATGTTCAGATTATATCATTGCTTATTTGCTTTGTTCAGTTATATGTTATTTCAGCTTTACTATATCATGCATTCTCAGTACCTATCAAGTACTGACGCATACTCTGCGCTACATCTTCTCGTGATGTAGATTCACGTTCTCAGCATCCGGATCATGCTTAGATCGATTCCCGATCTCCAGTTCAGCAGAATTAGTGGTGAGTCCTCATTCTCCGAGGACAACAGTCATGAGTTTCTTTTCAGTATTTTTAGTCCTTTAGTTTCAATTCTTCTAGACTTAGCTGGGGTCTAGTATTTCTAGTTAGTTAGAGGCTATTGTCAGACATAGATAGATTCAACTTAGTATTGAGTTAATATCTTCCTTGTATTAAACTCATCAATTTTCACATATCTCAGTTATAGTATATGGGTATTTCCCCACCTTTTCATTTTGTGTATGACTATAGCTTCCGCACAGTTTCTATCATTCAGTTTATATTTAGAATGCTCATGATCATTTCAGCAGGATTAGCTTGGGATCACTTGTAGTCCTAGGTCCCGTGTTCGCGTCTCGGGGGTAGCTCGGGGCGTGACAAGGGCTTCACTAAAACAAGCATAAATTTTTACTCGGAGATGGGATTTTATCAAGCTTGGTGGAGTTGGAAAGAGGATGCAATTATCTTTAATTTGATAGGTTATGGGCCATCGAATTCATTTTGTGCTAAAAGATATGATCGTTTGAAGTTGACCCAACAACCAATTCCCTTTAATTGGATGTTGGCCCTCACCTATGGTCCATAGGTCTAATCATAGACCGTCATGGTCGACCGTGGGTGGGATCAAAGACCATCAACCATTGGGCCTTAACGACGGAACCCCACCTACGGTTTGTGGCTCTACCTACGACCCGTGGGTGGTTTTGTCAGGACTGGCACCAGTTTTTCTGAAAACTAGGATTTTCTTCATTTTGAGGTCCGAGGTGTTATAATATCTCTCCCTTAGGAACATTCGTCTTCGAATGAAGTCTAAAACAAGCCAAGTATGGAAGGAAAAAGTTGCAATCCCTACCACTAAGTACTAGAAATTGATATCTGACTTAACTGAGTTCCAATAACATGCAAATATGTTGAAAATGTAAGAACAACTGAAGGAACAAGGTACTAAGACTGAATTTACGCACGAGTAAACTGAGAGACTAAAGAGGAAACTATTATCTCAAGCTGAAACAGAATCGGAAAGAAAGCGATGAGGATACTTGGCCTTCATGGTTGATTCTGCTTCTCAAGTAGCTCCCTCTACGGACTGACTCCTCCAAGTTTGTCAAATATAATCACCCCTTCATAGGTGATACTGTCAGGAAAGCCCAATCATCTATCTCAAACTCTAAGTTCCTTCTCCCTACATCTGCATAGGACTTCTGTCTTAAGTCTATTTCTAATGAGCTGAACTTTTTCCCATAGTTTTATAAACCGAATCTGGACCAATCAAGGTTGTTTCACCTAGTCATCCACCTTAGGAACACATAAGTGACCATCTCCCCCTTGGGAGAAGACCTCTACTTTCTGCTGATGAACTGCATCTTCCAACTGAAACAATATATGATCATTATCTTCTTTTTCCTTAAATTTCGTTACCAATGAAGATTCTCATCTATTCTGGATCTTCACACCACCATCTGGCATGTTCGTAAGACCAACTCCTAAACGAGCAAGTTGATGAATATCTTTTTCTAATTCCTTCCTTTTTTCTTTAATATATTCTACACTACCCTTTAGAGACCATCTTTCTGTCCTTAAGGTAAGAGATAAATTGACCTATAGGCACTGAGCTACTACCCTTCCATTCTAAGACTGGCTCATTGGAAACTGAAATTGAACGATCCTAGTTCTGCAATCGACTGAGGCATAACAGGAATGTAACCAATTCATGCCTAGAATCAGATCAAAATATACCATTTCTAACTTTACAATATCTGTTGAGGTGACTTTCTGAGAGACTGTGATAAGGTAATTTTGTATCCCCGTCTAGCTATAATTGGGTCACCAACTGGAGTAGAGACTGAGAAGGGTTCTGAAAGAGTTTCTGGACTGATACGTAAGATTACTACTATAAAAGAAGTTACAAAATAAAGAGTATCCCCTGGATCTAACAATGCAAAAACATCTAAAGAAACACTCGTAACGTACTAGTGACCATATCAGGAGAATCTTCCTGGTCTTGGTGAGCATGGAGAGCATAGAACCTGCCTTGGAGCTGACCTCCACTTGTACCAGATGACACACACTGTTGAGTTGGGCGACCTGCTGGTGCTTTTGGGACTGTAGACTGAGCCCTACTATCATTACCTCATTTCCCCTGCCATGCAGAAGGGCAATTCTTTACCCTATGACCAAACTGACCATACCCAAAACATCCTTCCTTGCCTGTATGACACTCGCCTGGATGTTTCTTACCACACTTTGGACAAGTTGGGTAGGTCCTATCTCCTGAAACACTCCCCTAAGACATAGAGCCTGGTGCCCTACTATTCTGATTTTGTCAAAACTCTGAGTAATTTCCATCACCCGATTTCTACTGAGAGTACTCATAGTTCCCTGTTTTAGCTTTCTTGTTGTCCTTAGCTATTTCCTTAAGCTTATCACTCTCAACCTGATGAGCATGAGTCATGAGCCTAGAGATATTCATATCCTCTAACAAAATAGCATTCCTGCACTGTGTCTCCACTAAGTCAGATACCTCAAATAGAAACTTACTCATTTGTGCCCTTGGATCGGTAACCATATGTGAAGCATACCTAGAGAGCTGGGTGAACTTCAGTCCGCACTCTTGGACTGACATGGAATCTTATCTAAAATTCATAAACTATTGTGCCTTAAACTCTTTCAACTCTCTTGGGGAGAACTTGTCCAGAAAAGCTTCCTTAAAACACTCCTAAGTCACATGAGTTGCATCCGCACCACTGTTTTCTTTCCATTGAGTAAACCAAATGTGCGCTACATCTTTAAGCTGGTAGGATGCCAACTCTACCCTATCATTACCAGTCACTTGCATCACTCCAAAGATTTTCTTAACCTCATCAATGAAGTTATGTGGGTCCTCACCAACTTGCGACCCTAGAAACTCAGGCGGATTCATCCTAACAAAATCTCAAACTCTAGCTGCCACTGATCCATTATTTTTATTAGTAGGAACTAGAACCTACTGATTGTTCCGGTTGGCTACACTTTTGGCCAAAAGTTAGATAGCATTCTGAAACTCTACATTTGAAACCTCATGGTCTGGGACTTGAGAAACTATGTTAGCGTTGCGTGAATTAGCACTCCTTGGGTAAGATCTATGAGGAGGCATGATCTGAAACGCATAACGACGGATTAGAAATGAGAAGTTGGATCATACATCATGCACGATAAGAGTAGCAAAGAAAGTGAAGTTTTCCTAAAACACTTCATAGCCTCCCTCTCATAAGATATGGTGCACTTCACACCCATGAAAAATACTCTTCTTAGTGTGGCTTTCAGACATCCTAGGACTCTTAAACCTAGTACTTTGATATTAAGTTTGTCACTCCCCGAGACTACCCCCTGGACGTAAACACAGGACCTAGGATCAAGAGTGACCCCAAGCAAACCCTAAGTTGGCATATCATAAGCAAATTGAACATATCTATGAAAAGATGAACTAATGCGGAAGCTAAATCATGAGATAACTGAATGATGGGGAATACCCAATAATGGTCTGAATATATATATAGAATTTTAAGAGTTTAGTGATACTGAACAATCACTCAAAAACTAACGTTAAATCTAATAATATGTCTGAAAAAATCTCTAACTAACTAGAGTTGCTGGGACATGTCCCCAACTAATTCTAGCAAAACTTAAATTGAAATAAAAGACTAAAAGGGAAAACATGTTTGTTGTCCTCGAAGTATAATAACTCACCACTGATGCTGCTGAGAATGGATCGGGAACCGATCTACGTGTGATCTGAATGCTGAGGACCTGAACCTACATCGTAAGAAGATGTAGCGCAGAGTATGCGTCAATACTTGGAAGGTGCTAAGCATGCATGATATGATAAAATCTGAACAAAACATATAATTTAAACAAAGCATAACTT
The DNA here is from genome assembly GCA_029582605.1 of Solanum gracilifrons. Taxonomy (NCBI): domain Eukaryota; kingdom Viridiplantae; phylum Streptophyta; class Magnoliopsida; order Solanales; family Solanaceae; genus Solanum; species Solanum gracilifrons. The sequence continues at coordinate 40,740 of JAJOOH010072459.1, forward strand.
AGCAATGGCATAATATGAACATGATGGAAATACTGAGATATACTGAAAAGAACATAATTGAATGAAATGACCAAGTACATAACATGTTGAGACTGAATAATGAAATTTAACTGAAAACCTGGTCAAATGCACTAGAGTCTGACTGTGGGAGCTACAAGTAACCGACATAACCACCACATGAGCTAATCGTGGTGTCGATGTATACACTCCATCAAAGGGCCCGATGTACATTTCCAGGGATATAAAGGCATAACAGGCGTGATCACTAAAACTAATGCCCAACAGAGGGGACTTATGAACCTACGGGGGCACTTAGTTCTGGGACTATGAGGGTACGATGAAACCCTAGTCCACTCGGTGGTGAGCCTACTCCTAACTGAATATGTGTATGATGCACTATGACTGAAATACTAAAATACTGAATAGCTCAATATCCTGACATGCAAATTTGAGAATGCAACACTTAAATACTGACAATGAAACATTTGAAACTGGAGCATGTATATATGTTTGACTGACCTAGCAAGTGTAATTCATGAACTAAGAGAGTCTACACAACTAGGGTTATGTGTTTCATGCAAAGAAATAAGCAACAATTTCACAAAAACATGATAATCTGATTAAGAACACTATAACAGCTAAATCACAACTAATATCTAAGGTTTTAGAATCCCTAAGTCTAAACAAGATATAGAGAATCAAGAATCCGACTAAATTCTAGCGACCTAGTGGATGAAAGGAACCCCCTAGTGAAATCCAACATACCTGATGACGAATTTCACGGATAAATCTTTCAATTTTAGAGTTGGAATTGAAGAAAACCTGTTGCGTTCTTGGAGGGTTTTGAGTCGCCTCTTTCCTTTTTTTTCCCCTAAGTTAGATTATTTTTGGTGAATAAAGGTTGTGGGTATGTCTGACTAAGTTACTAGGCTTAAACTGAGTAAAAGGACGTAGTTTAGGCATCAAACGACATAGTTTAAGTGCCCAACACATAGGGGAAAGAACCTAAATGATCCTGATATGAATCTTGTGAAGCCCATCTACGGAGAGAACGGCGGTCCATCGTTTGGACTACCAGCCGTCGTTTGGGTTCGTCGTTCATGATCTGCCCGACAAGGCTTCACTAAAATGAGCAGAACTTTTTATTTGAAGATGGGATTTTAGCAAACTTGGTGTCTTTGGAAAGAGTATTCAATTATAATTTGATAGGTCTTAGGACACCTAACTAATTTTGTGCTAAAAGATATGACCGTTTGAAGTTGACCTAACAGCCAATTCCCTTCAATTAGTTGTTGACCTCACCTACGGTCCATAGGTCCAACCACGAACTGTCCTAGTTGACCGTGGGTGGAATCAGAGACCATCAACATTTGGGCCTTAACGACGGAACCCCACCTACGGTCTGTGGTTCTACCTATGGTCCGTGGGTGGTTCCGTCAGGACTGGCACCAGTTTTTCTGAAAACTAGGATTTTCCTCATTTTGAGGTCTGAGATGTTACAATTACATCTCCCCATTGTAATTGGTTTTTGGTCAGGAGCTAAAAAGTTTCCAGCTAAAAATCTTTGGTTGTGCGGTATATGTTCCAATTGCTCCACCACAACGCACAAAGATAGGTCCCCAAAGAAGGTTGAGATATATGTTGGGTATAAATCTCTTTCTATTATAAAATATTTGAAACCTAGAACTTGAAATTTATTCACGGCAAGGTTTGTTGATTGTCATTTTAATGAATCAGTATACCCAACATTAGGGGGAGAACAAAAGCAGTCGGGAAATGAGATAGATTGGAATTCACTTTCACTGTCTCATTTAGATCCTCGAACAAATCAATGTGAGCAAGAAGTTCAAAAGATAATTTATTTGCAGAAGATTGCAAATCAACTGTCGGATGCATTTACTAACCTTCCAAGGGTTACTAAATCATATATCCCAGCTGCTAATGCTCAAGTTCGAGTTGATGTCTCGATAGGACAAAATGTTAAGGCAAACTAGTCTGGACCACACTTAAAACGTGATAGACCAATTGGTTCCAAGGATAAAAATCCTTGGAAAAGGAAAGGAATAAATGATCAAGATGACCATAATATGGAGGCAATTGCTCATGAAGATCTCCGAGACATAATAAATGATGACACCACTAAGGAAGTCCATGTACCTGAAAATAATGAGAATGAGGAAATCTCGATAAATTATGTCTCGAAGAGAAAATGGTGGAATTGAAATAATATTGTGGTGGATAATATTTTTGCGTATAATGTTGGAGTTGAAATAATGCTACAAGATAAGGATTTAGAACCAAAATCTGTCAATGAATGTAGACAGAGAAATGATTGGTCAAAATGAAAGGAAGCAATTCAAATAGAATTGGCTTCACTTGAAAAATGTGAAGTTTTTGGACCAATAGTCTGAACACCTGAAGGTGTCAAGCCAGTTGGGTACAAATGGGTTTTTGTACGAAAATACAATGAAAATGGTAAAGTCGTAAGATATAAAGCACGACTTGTGGCACAAGGATTTTTGCAAAGGCCTGACATTGATTATGAGGAGACATATTCTCCTATGGTAGATACAATTACCTTTAGGTATCTAATAAATATGACAGTCCATGAAAAGCTTGAAATGCATCTAATGGAAGTTGTCACAGCCTATTTATATGGCTCACTAGACCACAATATTTTTATGAAAATCCCTAAAGCACTCAAAGTGCCTGAAGCATATAAAAATTCAAAAGAAAGTTGTTTAATAAATCTTCAGATATCCTTATATGGATTGAAACAATTAGGGAGAATGTGGTATAATCGTCTTAGCGAATACTTGCTAAAGGAAGGGTATAAAAATGACCCTATTTGTCCTTGTATTTTTATACGAAGGTCAAAATCCGGATTTGTAATAATATTTGTTTATGTTGATAACTTAAACATCATTGGAACTCCTAAAGTGCTTGAGTGTTTGAAGAAAGAATTTGAAATGAAAGATCTTGGTAAGACAAAATTTTGTCTTGGCCTTCAGATTGAACATTTGACAAATGAAATATTTATCCATCAATCAACATATACTGAAAAGGTTTTGAAGCGATTTTACATGGATAAATCACACCCATTGAGTACCCCGATGGTTGTGAGATCTCTTCACATAAATAAAGATCTATTCTGACCTCAAGAAAAGGATGAAGAGCTTCTAGGTGATGAAACTCCATATCTCAGTGATATTGGGGCACTAATGTACCTTGCCAATAATACCCGACCAAATATTTATTTCGCAGTAAGTTTATTGGCGAGATTCATCTCATGTCCAACAAGAAGACATTGGAAAGGTGTTAAGCATATATTAAGATATCTTCAAGGAACAATTGATATGGGATCATTGTATTCTAATGCATCCAAGTCAGAATTGATCGATTATGCAGATGCTGGCTATTTTTCTGACCCACATAAAGCCCGATCTCAAATAGGTTATTTATTCACATATGGAGGTACGGCTATATGATGGCGTTCGATGAAGCAAACAATTGTTGTTACTTCTTCAAATCATGCAGAGATAATAGCCATTCATGAAGCCAATCGAGAGTGTATATGGTTGAGATCAATGACTCAACACATTTTGCAATTATGTGGTCTTTCTGTGCAAACAAAGACTCCAACAATATTGTATGAAGATAATGTTGCTTGCATAGGTCAATTAAAGGGAGGGTATATCTAAGGAGACCGAACAAAGAATATTTCACCTAAGTTCTTTTTCACATATGATCTTCAACAAAATGGTGAGATAGATGTTCAACAAATTTGGTCGAGTGATAATCTTACATATTTATTCACTAAGGTATTGCAAATGTCAACATTTGAGAAGCTAAGATATAAGATTGGAATGCGTCGTCTCCGAGATATCAAATAAATTTTTTCATTAGGGGGAGTAAAATGCACGTTGTACACTCTTGACTTGTCCCCTCCATGATACAATAGTCCAATAACATCGTACGACTCAAACAACTCTGGATTAGTTGAAGAGTCCAAAGCTCCACAAAAAGAACACCTTTCTTCAACATATAATACTTTCTTTTGTATAGTGAATGTAGTTGAAGACTTAGAATATTTTCTTTGTCTCAACTCTCTTTCACTACACTAACTTCAATATAAACTTCTCATCTTTTCTTACATTATTTCACTTCTACTTGGGATCCTTCACAAAGGAAGAAACACCACTATTTATAGGTGAAGAAGTCTTCCATATAATCAATGGGTAGAATGAGGGGTAGTAATGTGGATAGATGTTACATGAGTTACAAGAAACTAATGGTCATATGAGTTACAAGAAACTAATGACCATGAGAGTTACAAGAACTAATGGTCATATGAGTTACAAGACACTAATGAACATGAGAGTTACAAGAAGTAATGGTCATATAAATTACAACAACCAATAGTCATCTTCTACCACAATTTATACCCACTAACATATGCACTTAGTATTTTATTTTAATAATAAAATGCATATACACCAACATCACAAGAAAGTTATAAGGGAATTTTTTAATGTAAATTACCATAAACTAAGAGGGGCACCACCCAAACTAAATTCATCCTGCTACTGCAATACATTATTCAAAGGCAATGCATTTTATAGAAAAATATAGAACAAGTTCAAAATAATAAAAGTGTTTGATGACTTACAATTTGGGACATTATCTTGGATTGATCATAGAATATGGTTTTAGTAGTAAATTTTGAGACACTTGCATAGCCTTATTGAGTTGGGGACTAAATTTGAGAAGTTTTTGCATGAATTTCGGGGGTGGTCTTTAATTTTTATCCATGCTGTTCATTTAATGAAATATTGGTGGGTCAAAATATTTTTAACTATGACCTAATTTCGCAACACATAAGTTTAGAGAACTTCTACCTGGTTCAGTAAAAGTTCTGTAGGAATAAGTTATGTCTCTTAAGGCATAACTTTGTTATGATATTGAATTTATGCCTCCATCGATTTAAGTTTTGTAAAAACATAACTCGTGGGTTATAAGCTTCTTAAGGCATATTATGTCTTGTAAAATAGACTTATGGGTTATAAACTTCTTAAGGCATAATAATTTGAAATTAAACTTTTGCCTCTATCGACATAATTTCTGTAGAAATTAAGTTATGACCTGTTAGGTATAACTTGTGTTTTTCAATATCAAAGGTATTTTCGACTCTCTTTTTTATCACTTGAAGCACTAAAGAACAAAAATTAAAGACCTTTAATTTGACAGAAAAAAATTAAGGACTGCTCAAAAAAAATAAAAATGTGATGACCTCTGGTTTGAATGAACAAGCATTTGGCAAAATGGGCCAATTTGAATTTTGAGTTTCAAACGTTTTGATTGTATGCACAAATGACCTTTTTGGTCATCACAAACTTTTTGTCCATGGTTTAATGTCTTTTTTAAAAAAACAAAAATAACTTAAGCAATATGGAAATAATAATAAAAAAGCATGTTTTTGAATAACTCTAGACTTGTTTGGTGTATAACAATTGTGCTTAATTAACACACATAAGGGAATATATCATTACTTGCAACATCAATGAAATATTGTTTCATTCCTAATATTCTGTAGTTAAAAAAATAACAATAAAATAAAAAAACATGAAATTTGAATGCTTTATGGCAGTGGTGTACATAAGAATTTTTGTTAGCAGTGTCACCTTTTAAAATGAGAAATAATAAATAAAACAATGTAATACCATATTAAAAAAGAACAAAATATAAATAAAACGCAATTTATATATGTTATTATATCTTCTCTAAACAAATAAAAAAAAATCTATGATAGTAGAATTTCAACACAAAACCAAGCTAGCTTCACACAACTTTGTTTTAAGGAGTGTCACTTATAATCTATATCCTATATGTTTGCTTCTATTTCTTAATACAATTTAAAATATCAAGAAAAATAAATTTAAATATTATTTCACAAATTAAATCACTACATACGAAAATTCACCACAAAATAAATACTTATTAGAGATATATTGATATGTGAAAATTTAATAAATAACATATTAAAGATGACTTATTATTAGTCATACCAAGAGTTTCTAATAAGAGAAAAATGCATGGTTAAACAAACATATACAAGTTAATTAGTTATCATAACTATAATTTTAGTTAATTATCACTCGCGACCAACATTCAGTGATAATTATGTGGGCTGAGATTTCGAGTTTGTATAATTTAGAATTTGTATAATATAATTTGTACAATTTTTGTATAATATAATTTGTATAACTGTTTAAAGTTCAAATGTTTGTGTTTGTATATATTCGTTATTTCGAGTTTGTGCAAATATAGCTCAATTATACAAATGTACCCACAAATTATACAAACTCCCCTGTGAATTATACAAAGACGCAACTTAAACTGTAGCTACAATTTGTAAATATGCAAACTATAACTATGAAACATAATTAAGTTTACTACAGTGGCTATTTCCGAAAATTCTCCTTCTAATTATATGTAGGGGAAACTAAGCAAATACCCCATAAAAGTAAAATAATTACAAGCATATACCCTTTTATATTCATACCCCACAAAATAATTACACTATATACCCCCAACTAATTTCGCCAAACTGATACTAAAACAGTATCATATATTGTATTGGTATCATTAAGGCTGATAATTTCTCTTAATGGATACTAAATCAGTATATATATATTGTATTGGTATCATTAAGGTTTCTTGTTAAAAAATTACTCATTAGTCGATGATACTATAAGTAATTTCTCTCTCTCTCTCTCTCTCTCTATATATATATATATATATATATATATATACCTTTATAATATCATTGGTTAATGAGTAATTTCTGAGCAAGAAATATTAATGATACCGCAACAATATACATATACTCTTATAGTATCACTGACTAATAAGTAATTTCTAAACAAAAAACCTTAATGATACCACAACAATATACATATACTCTCTTATAGTATCATTGACTAATGAGTAATTTCTGAACAAGAAATCTTAATGATACCAATACAGTATATATATACTGATTTTGTATCAAGTTAAGCAAAATTATCAGCCTTAATGATACCAATACAATATATAATACTGATTTAGTTTCAGTTAAGTGAAAATTATCAGCCTTAATGATATACCAATACAATATATGATATTGATTTAGTATTAGTTAATAAAAAATTATCAGCCTTGATGAATGAGGGGTATGAACTGTAATTATTTATGAGAGAATGACTATTTCAGGAATTACTTTAGGTTTGGATATGAACTTATAATTTATTTATTTTTATCAAAAGATATGAACTTATAATTATTTTAGATTTTATGGTCCATTTATGTAGTTTTCCATAATATGTAGTATAACTTACCTAAATCTCATAGTATAAAGAGTAAATTACATTATATCCCTACTCTTTTTCTAATTATAATAATCCCTTAAAATTTGTACCTTCCGGATACATAATTCACCATCCGGATACATTAATTCTAATACAAGAAGAATCTTTCTATTGCGCAAAAAAGGAAATAAAATCTGAAAATTAATTAAATCCCATAAATTACACTTATTTTTCTTCTTACTCTCAATCATACATGGGCAAATCCTATCAGAACGAAAAAATTTAAAATTTCAAATTGCTCCCCCATCAACGAAGAAACCTTTCAGATTTGATTAATTTTTTTTAATGAAATTTTGGGTAAGCGAGGTGAGTTATGAAGGATACAAAAGTGATGGAATTGTTGTTGGACAAACGATTTCCTTTTGAATCTTCAAGTTCATCGAAGATCCTTTCAATTTTGCTTCAAGATTGTCAAAAAAATTGAGATTCAAGATTCTTTCTTCTCCAGTTCATCGAAGATCCTTTCAATTTTGATTCAAAATTGTTGAAAAAATTGAGATTCAAAATTCTTCTCTTAGTTTATTGAAGATCCTTTCAATTTTGATTCAAAATTGTCGGAAAAAAAAAATTGGATGACTATGTTTGTTTCTGCAATATTTTCTTTGTCCTGTTTTGAAGAGGAATCAGCAGTAGGGGAACCAGAAGACGCCATAACTCGACCACCAATACCACTAATGACTTGTTTCATTTTCTCTGTTGTAGTCTATAGATAAATAAAGCTTCAAACATAGCTCAAAGTTCTAAGCCAAAGCAATTTAAGTGCTTGTAAATTGTTATTGTCGCATACCCTTTATCTTATGATACATCATGAATATCTTTGCTACTTAGCATTTTACTATTTATGTATCTTGTTTATATTGATAAATATTGTATTTATACTAGATACATTAAATAAATAAATGTGTTCATAAGATGTTAGATTTGAGATCGATATATTATCGTGTTGTAATTGCTATGTAATTGATACATTTAGTATAAATTCGAATTTACACATCATATCTAAAAAATTAGTGCATGATACATTATTATTTGTATATTTCGTTTAAATTGATAAGTATTGTATATACAAGATACATTAAATAAGTAATTGTTGCTCATAAGATGTTAGATTTGAGATTGATACATTATCATGTGGTAGTTGCTATGTAATTGATACATTTAGTATAAATTCGAATTTACGTATCATATCTAAAAAAAATAGAGCATGATACATTACTATTTATGTATCTCGTTTAAATTGATAAGTATTGTATTGTTACGGGATACATTAAACATGTAATTGTTGTCCATAAGTTATTTGGTTTGAGATTGATACATTTAGTATAAATTAGTATTTATGTATCATGCCTGTATAATTTGACGTAGCTATGTATCATATACAAAAAAAATTATGAATATGATAAATAATAATTTAGTTATAAAATAGTACTGCACATACATATAATACATACCCATATATATAAGTGACACTTTTTATAATTCATTTTTGTCCAAATTTTCTCCATGTTTGTTTTGTCATGTCCATGTATGGGTGGTTTATTGAGTCTACATTCTAATCATCTCTCTAATAGTAAAACACTTGTCTTTGTGTATGAAAAATTATCCCAATATTCACATGATTTTTCTGTAAAAAAAAAGAATTGGAAAGAAAAAAATAAATGAAGAACTACCTCTTGATTAACTTTAAATTATTATTCGGAGAGAGAAAATATTTAAAATTCAAAATAAAGGAGTGATGAAGGTAACTGGTGATATAGTGGAGTGATTAAAGGCATGAAAAAGGGAAGAAAAAGTTGATAGATTGAAAGTTATGTATCTGGAAAGGAGAGAATTTGAGAAAAAAGAGGGATTTTTGTAATTCTTTAAAGGGAAAATTGTATGAAATAACAAACTATTAATTCAAATTAAATGTTATAGCTGTAGTTTCTTTTATTTGTAATTCGCAGCAAACATTCCATGTTTTTTGCCATCCCATTTGTATACCGAAATATACAAATAGATCAAAATATACAAATGCAGGACCCATTTGTATACCGAAATATACAAATAGATCGAAATATACAAATGTCTGACCCATTTGTATACCAAAATATACAAATGCAAGATCCATTTGTATACCAAAATATACAAATAGACTCAAATACATATTTTTTTATGTATATGTATACCGAAATATACAGATTAATAGTCATAACAAACATAAAATTTGCTATGGAGAGCAATTATACAAACTACAACTATAGCATACAAATATGATTTTTATGTTTGCTAAACCTCAAATTTACTCTTTTTTAAAATGATAGAAAATAATAGAAATTAGGGTAAGAAAAGATGTGTAGTTAGGTAATTTTTCCTAATATCCTAATATGTATGTATGGCAAAATAGTTTGGTGTTGAATGTTATCCCCTCTTAAGATCCAAAGTTGTGCAGTCGGCCCACAATAGCCTGGAAAGCCCAAACCCATTATGACCAAGTTATTGATTATTCCATTTGCTTCAACACCAATGGACACTGTGCGAGGAAGAGAAAAAAAATCTATTCAGCTCCAAAACTCAAAATTCTCAGATCCAAATCTTAACCGCGATGTCGAACTTTGCCGGAGATGAAACTGCACCTTTCTTCGGCTTCCTTGGCGCGGCTGCTGCCCTCGTCTTCTCATGTAAGTTCTATCTTAGATCTGCAGAGTCTATGGCAGCAGATGTTTGAATTTCGTCTTCTAGTCAACTATATTTACTTGAAGTCGTTTGAATAATGTTAGCACTGCTGCTGATTCTTTGCATCTACCAGCTTGAAATCTCCGATCGGCCTCTGATCATATTTTATTCCTTATGCTAATTTGCTAGCTTTGCTTTTTTATTACTAGTAATTCAATTTGTTGCTTTGAATTATATGTGGAGCTGAGCAGTATTGAAAAATATATCATTTTATTAAATCTGTACCTGTTATGACCATCTAAGACAATGAGATTGTGCATCTATAAGCTTTAAATATTGGATCTGCCTTTGCTGGAGATACGAGCACATCCTATGCGAATCGCCTGAGCTCATCTTATGCTTATTTGCAACTGATCACATGTCTAATTTTATTTTGAATAATTCGTAGGTATGGGGGCAGCTTATGGAACAGCAAAGAGTGGTGTTGGAGTGGCGTCAATGGGAGTGATGAGGCCAGAGTTGGTGATGAAATCAATTGTTCCAGTGGTTATGGCTGGTGTGTTAGGTATTTATGGCTTGATTATTGCTGTGATCATCAGTACTGGGATTAACCCCAAAACAAAGTCGTATTACCTATTTGATGGCTATGCTCATCTCTCATCTGGACTTGCTTGTGGTCTTGCTGGACTTTCTGCTGGAATGGCTATTGGTATTGTTGGAGATGCTGGTGTTAGGTATTGATTCCTTGATTTTTTTTATTGGTTCCATGTCCTTTTCTTTCTTTGCTTGCTAGTGCCTGTTGAATCTTAATTGAATAGTTAGAATGTGAAAGATCATATATGAAGAACTCCGCCACATTGATTTTTATTGTTATGCTGTTAGAACAAATTGATAGATGGTCTTTGTACTGTTTGTCATTTGGTAACATGGAGAGGATAAACTTTTAGTTGTCGAACATTTTTACAAAAAAGAAAAAGAGAATTGTTTTTAGCAGTCGGAACTAGAGTTCCAGTGAGAGTGGATCTAGTAGAATGTAGTACGTTGCATCTTGATAGAGATTCCTTGGTATGTGTTTTCACAATGCTATGATTTGTGAAAATTGCATTCTAAATAAAGAGTTCAAATCGAGAACATAGTTGCCTGGTAATTTTAGTTAAGGTTCAATTTAATTCTTCAGTTCACAATCTTAATTTCAGATCCCCTTCCGTACACACTGTGCTGATAATGTATATCAGATAATAATTCTGAATAAGAAAGATAACATTATCTTTTGTTTTTTGTGCTTGAGAACCTAAAATTTTAAATTATGGATTAAGACATGTTTAAATGATGATTGATAGTGAGGAGTATATTGTTTGCTCCATTTGTGACTTGAACCCACAACCTTAGGGTTGAAGGTGGAGGGTGCTTACCACTTGAGCAACTGAGTATACTACCAACTCCAATTACTGGGGAAGCAATTTGTGTTTTTATTTGCAATGAGCAAGTAATTTACAAAATATTTAGTAATAATATAATTATCGCACCCAAGGGTGTCGTCTAGTAGTCAATGAAGTGAGAAGAATCATGAGCTCTCAGGTACAAATCCTAATGGAGGCATAAAACACAAGGTGATTTCTTTCCATGTACCTAAGCTTTGGTGATCCAACTTATCTGGTACTTGTGTTGGTAGGAGGTATCAGGTGCAGAATGGGATAATCAAAGTGCGTGCAAGCTGACATATACACTACAATCAATAAAAAACAGTAGTGTTCCCATTTCAATTTGTTTGACCTATTTTAACTTGACACGACGTTTAAGAATTCTTTTTTTGAATCTCGTGGTAGTAAATTAAAATACGTCAAATGTATCAAAATTTTCATTAATCTTGATTCTTGTGGTTTAAACTAAAGAGTTTCTAAAAAAGGAAAGAATCTTTATTTAAACAGACTAAAAAAGAAAGTAGGCCAAACCAGTGTTCTTAAAGGCGAGCGCCTCTCGCCTTTGGCGACAAGGCGAGGCGAGGCGAGGGGTTTGCGCCTACTTCAGGCAAGGCGTGGCGAGATCAAAAAGGCGAGCCAAGGCGAGGGGTGACGTGGAATTGGCGATGCAATAGGCGTAACCTTTTTTTTTTTTTTTGAAAGTCTGAATTTTAATAATTAAAAAGCCAAATAATCAAATTAGGGTTTTTTTTGGGTATTTTTTCAAACTTATGTCGCGACTGCTGCTCCTCATTTCGCGACCGGAGACTTGAAATCAATCCCTCGACTGGAATTAGAGTTCGCGACTGCTGCTGCTGCGATTAGAAACTTGAAGTCGACTGTCGCGACTGCTGCT
>JAJOOH010072462.1:0-32571 GCA_029582605.1 Solanum gracilifrons
TTGAAGAAACACCAATAATTACAAATTTATATCTTCAAAAACCAGCTCCAAACGCAGCAAATAGAAGGGAAAAATGATTGCCACGTGTAGGGATTACGTTTCTAGGCACGGGGGCAATGTTTAATGGTAGAAATCGTCAAAACTAACCTTTATTATGCTAGGACTTCATAGAAACCCTCTCCTAAGCTTTCTCTCTGGTTTTAGAACTGAAATGAACTATTTCCATGGCTAAAAACGTTAAATAGCCGACATACCATATTTCTTTACCCAACCCGGATCCGACCCGGATTCTTCTCTGGCAGTCCCTAGTAAAACCCTCATAACTTTTTACTCGGATGTCCGTTTGATACAGGATTTTGTGCGTTACAAACTAGACTCGTAGGCCTTTGATTTAATGGGTAATAGGCCTTCTAACTATTTATATATTGGGAGAAAACATCCAATACATTTGACCTAAATTTCAAAGAAATCTTTAAAAAGGAACTTATGATAACCTTTGCCAACTTTTATTTTACCACTTACCTAACTTCAAAACTTGAGATAAAACCTTTGAACACTTAAAATATGACATACCACATCCTTTTTAATTTATTACTCACCCTCTTTGTCTTTCCACGAAGGTACGAGTTAATTTAGACGTTTTGGTAAAGTCGGGGTGTTACACTACTACCCTTCCATTCTAAGATTGGCTCGTCTGGAAACTGAAAAATGAGCGATCCTAGTTCTACAATCGATTGAGGCATAACAAGAATATAGCCAGACCATGCATAGAATGATATCAAAGTCTACCATTTCTAACTCTACAAGTTCTGGTGTGGTGAGTTTCTGAAAGACTGTGACAGGGAAATTCATGTATACCTGTCTAGCTATAACTGGGTCACCGACTGAAGTCGAGACTGAGAAGGGTTCTTAAAGAGTTTCTGGACTGACATCGAAGGGTACTACTATATACGGAGTTACAAGGAAAAGAGTAGCCCCTGGATATAACAGAGCATAAACATCTAAATGAAAGACTCGAAAACGTACGAGTAACCACATCAGGAGAATTTTCCTGATCCTGGCGAGCCTAGAGAGCATACAACCTGTTCTGGCAGTGACCGCCACCTGTACCAGATGAAGTAACATGCTGAGTCGGGTGACCTGCTGGTGCTGCTGAAGTTGTAGACTGAGCCCTACCATTATTACCTCCTTGTCCCTGTTTACAAGAAGGGCAATCCCTCTATCTGTGACTAGTTTGACCACACCTAAAACATCCATCCTTCCCTACAAAACACTCACCCGGATGGTTCTTACCACACTTTGGACAAGTTGGGTAAGTCCTAGTAATTGAAACACTCCCCTGAGACTTAGAGCCTGATGCCCTACCTTTTTGATCCTTTCGAAACTTGGAGGATGGAACACTAGTTGATGAAGGTGCTGAGGCTGAAGACTTTTGCTGAAACTGTGAGCGATTTCCACCACCCGATTTCTGCTGAGACTACTCATAGTTGCATGTCCTAGCCTTTTTGTTATCCTTAGCCTGTTCCCTAAGCTTATTGATGAGTCTAAGATTTGGACTTATTTAGGGCTTTATTTATAATGATTTAGTGTCCTCAAATGCTTATTTTGAGCCAACAACTGATATAAAACCCTTGATCTTCAGATATATGGATGGAGGAACAAAGCTCGGACAGAAATGGGCAATAGAGACAGCACAAGCAAAAAGTAGAAGGGGAAAACAAGCATGATGATCGCCGATGTCACTCGGTGACTCGCCAAGTTGCCACTCTACTGCCTAAAGTTACAGAACGCTGAGGCTAGATTAAGAGTAGCTTCGACGAGCAGCAGTTCCACTCGGCGTGATGCCGATCGCATCTGCGATGGATGACCAGGTCGCCAAAAGTACTGATGGAAATCCATATAAGTGCTGATGGGTGAGATCAAAGGAAATAGGGCTCATCGCGGAATGAGATGGTGATCCTGATATGGCTCGCCTAAAATTACAGTGGCAGGTGTTGATTTTCATCTTTTCACCATGATTGGCTAAAACTCTAACCTTGGGGGTTTGACAATGTGACCAATTATTGCATTCTACTAAATGGGTTTTATTGATTAGTGATTGATGGTGTTAATATGAAGCGGATCTAAATTATTATGGTGGTTTAACTTAATTATTGCATCTTTGGTGCGATAGATTTAAGAGTTTTGTTCTTGCTCGAAAGAGAAGTACATAACCAACGTAGTAATTTGGCATCCTTAGTAGTGGGTCTTGATGGTTTCATCTTGAGAAAGTGAAACCCTGGATCCAACCTTTGTATCTAGCTCGTAAGAGTGGATTTGATGAGAACATGGGCTGGTTAGATTATTGATAGTGTTGAGGTTTGAGAGAACTCAACGGAAATAAGGCAATTGTTTGAGAAAAAATTGTTTTACTTATAGTCCATTCTACCCACGACGAATTAGCATTATCGGTAATGATGTACACCCATTAAGTTGAATTTGGCAGTTGGTTAGTCAATCCCCCAAGTGTTTTCTAGTTATCTGATTGTTTCTTATTAATAATTTGAAGTGGGTTGGTAACGACATAATTATTAATTAGAGTAATTTTTCAGTTTTTGAACTCTGAGTTTTCAGACATTTTTTCTTTAGCTTTGAAGAATTGAAGTTTTCCATTTTTGAGAAATCGAAAGTGGGTCTTTGCAATTTGGACCTTTGTAAATATGAAATCAATCGTACCCAGTTGATGGAAACACAATTTGGTAACAATTTTTATCTTTTGGTGATGTCTAGCTAAAACCCTAATTCTTGGGGTGTGATTATGTGATTATGGGTGATTTAGTATATGGGTATTGCTAATTGTTAGTCTAAATGTTGTTTATAAGTGATTTCAATCAATAATTGTGGTTTAATTTGAAGAATTGTAGTTGCAAATGCAGTTCTACCTTCGTGTTTTTGGCTTGCTCGAGAGAGAGGTTTTAAAACCAAGATTATTGATTGATGGTCTGTGGGTATTGGGTTGTCATGGGTTCAGCTCGAGAGAGTGAATCCTAAACCCTTTTCCACACATTCAACTCGAGAGAGTGAATGAACTAAGGTGTAGACTGTTCTTATTTTGCATGCTTGTCGATGTTCGAGAGAAATCAACTTCATTCGGGGTAAATCGTTCGAGAGAAAATTTACCTCCTCTATATTCTAGCTTATTCACTAATTTACATCTATTTCCTAACAACTGCAATTACCTATTTGTCTACGTTAGCCTATAATCGAATCACATCCAAAGAACCCGTCTCATTATTGTTATTTTTGTGTTAATTGTTGTTGCTGTAGTTAATAATTAAAACCAAAACCCCCTGTTATTTGACATTCGTGTCACCTCTTAATTTGAATTATGTTTTTATTATTAAATATCTATTCCTATGATTGACTTGAGCATATTCGTACTTGACTATTGAATCTTAAACACGTACCACTCCCTGTGGGATTTGACCCCAACTCATTTAGTTGGGTTATTATACTGACTAACGATCGTTGACACTAAGAACTGGATTAAGTGTCTTTGAAACGTTATTAATCAAAATGGCACCGCTGTCGGGGAGTGGTGTTGGTTAAGATTCTTTTGTTAAGTTGAATTTTGTTCTTGTTAGTTATAGTTGAATCTACTTACTTTCAGTTTTGGTTTGTGTGTTGCTATTTTGAACAGAGAAAATGAGTGTGAACGGAAGCAATGGTAGCCAAGTGGGCCACCAAGATGACATCGGCAACCTCAACGATGTCAATGGGCCTAATGTTAATGACCCTTATCTAATGGGTGGAATTGGTGCCATTTGCTTGCCTCCAGCTGAAGGGAACATTGTGTTCCATATTACAAGTACTATGTTGGAGCTCTTGCAATTGAAAGGGTTATTTGGTGGGCTGGCTCATGAGGATCCCCATGAGCATATTAGAAACTTTGTTGATGTTTACATGCCATTCTCCTTCAACAACATATCCCAAGAGTCGGTCCGATTGAGGTTGTTCCCATTTTCTTTAATGGGAGAAGTATGTAAATGGCTGGTTGAAGTTCCACGGGAATTAATCACTTCGTGGGAAGAGCTTGTCATCGCATTCCAAGTGCGACTTTTCCCTCCTTCGAAGATGATGAATCTTTGGGATAGCATCCAAAGCTTCAAGCGTTTGGTGAGTGAGCCAATTCATGAGACTTGTCTACCATTTAAGAAGTTGGTGCTGCAATGCCCAACTCATGGTTTGCCCAACAATGTTTTGTTGCAATATTTTTACTGAAGCCTTGATTTGGTGAACAAGGGTGTAGCTGACCAACTTTCTCTGGGAGGTTTGATGCAACAACCTTACATTATAGCAACCCAACTTTTGGATGGTATGACCACAATTAATGGGGTTTAGTACACCCACGAAGATCATGTCTCCCCTCTCACGTTTAAATTGACCAAGGAGCATCTTGAGAAAGACCAAGAGAGGGATCATAACATGGCAAAAATCATGACACAACTTGACATTTTGTCCAAAAATGTCATGGGGGTTGGTGCTCGAAATGTCAATGATGTGGGTGTCGAGTGTGTTAATCCTGATGAGGCCAAGTTTGAAGCATTGTACAATGAAAAGGTGAATTCCCTAGCCAACTAAGGAGGTGTTTATCGTTCAAACTACCCGAGGCAGGGTGGTAACCAAGGTTGGAAGGATCGTGATAGAGAGTGGAGGGATCGTAACCCCACTTAGAAAGAGAGAGACGGGGAGAAGGATAGATATGTTCCTCCTCACGAGCGCCAAATGTCCAAGGATTCTGAGGGTGGCTGGTCTGAGGATATGTTGTCTCGAATTTTCAACAAGGTTGAGGGGTCTGACAAAATTTTGAAAGAGATGAAGGAAGATGTGTCAACCCTTAGCGAGACGGTTACCTCCTATTCCGTCTCTATCAAACAGTTTGAGACCCAGATGGGTCATATCTCATCTCATTGAAACCCGTGACAACAAGGGGGGTTGCCTACTGATACTATGGCCAACCCCAATAATAAAGTTTGAGTGAGGACTTGCGTCGTGCCATGACATTAACTAAGGCGCTGTTTGAGAGGCAACCCACGTTTTATTTGCTTTCGTTTTGTTTTTAGAAATAATAGTGTGTTGTTTTATAGGTTGAAGTGTAGAATGTGTTTGAAAAAGTAGAGATTGGCGAGCTAAATGTCCAGTCGATGACTCGCCGAAGAGGTCGGCGACTCACCGACCTGAACCGCCGTTGGACTCAAATTTTGAAATTGGAGTCTGTAAAAATCGGTGAGCCCAGGAGCAAATTGGCGAATCGCCGACCAAGTCGGCGATCACGACTTTGTTCGCCGGTTGGACCCCCTACAGTAACTGGAGGTCCTGTAAAACTCGGTGAGGTAAGTGCCCACTCGGTGCGTTGTTGAGTGCGTCGGCAAGCAAAAATTTGCTAGAATTCAAATAGAATTAAAGGAAAATTAATGTGATAAGACAGAACAAAATTTTATTTGAATTCCAAGTTTTAATAGAAATTTTTTATTGACGAGCTACATCAATTGCACCTATTAAAGCAACTAAAAGGATTATGGAAATAAGTTCAATCTGCGGTGCAGCCTGATAAATATTCTTCATACTATCGTAAGGATACGCAAGAGACTCTATCTTCTTTTGTAATGCTATAAAACTTTCAGGGTGTAGTCACCGAATGGGCGAGAACTGGACGGTTTTAAAGGCCAAAAGTTCAAAAGTTCAAAATCTTTCACATTCCCTCACATTTCAATTTTCCAAACTCACACCCGCACTACATTTTTATGTTTTTACTGCGGTTTAGTCGTTGATTGTGTGTTCGGAGTTGGATTCTTTCCCATCTAACTTTACAACTTATATATTCGGCATAAATGCCTGGTTTTCCGAACCCCAAACTTTTATTTTGCGATTGTACTCATTTGCAATTGTTCTTATCTTAGTGATGTGTCCTGGGCCTCTCTGATGTTATTGTTTTTATAATTATATGCTTGAATGCCTGTTTTAATTTGAATATCTTGCCTAAATTGTCTTTATCGTTGACTTCCCGAAATTTGCGTGCTTAAAATTGATCAAAATTGTTGGGTTGTGCTAATTTATTGTTGGGTCTATTTGGGTGAAGTCTAAGTACCTGCATTCGTGCCAAATGACGTAATTTGCCTAGTGTTGGAGCGGTTTACGTTATTATTAAGGGCAAAAGTCGTGAAATGGCAAAATTTGGCAAAACTAGGAGAAGTCTGAGTATCCCGGGGTCATGGTTAACATGGGTGTTATTTTAGTTGAATGAGTGCATGGTTTTATTTTCTTTTGGAGGGCTGCGGGGTTGAATTTGGAAGGCGGGGTTTTAAGTAGGCACGTTGGGCCGTTTGGCGAGCTGGGTCAAGCTTGCCAAACCACTCAACGGTTCAATGAATTCCCCTAGATTGCCTTTAATTTCTTGTAATTCTTGAGTTTGGGTTCTGTAACTTTTGGTGAGAAGCTTGAGTTCTCTATGTGCACTCGGCGACTCGCCGAGAGTCCTTCGTAATCACCTTTTCTGCGCCTCTAACCCCTAGAAATGAACTGTAACTTTCAGCGGGCTAGTCCTTGGTCGCCGAATACTATCGGCGATTCACCGAAAGGCCCTTCTCATCGCCGACATGCCAAATTTTCTGGGAATTTTTTAGCCAATCCTTTCGGTGAACCCGATCTGGCTCGCCAAAGTGATTCGGTGACTCGCCGACTGGTTCGGCGAGTCTGTCTGCAAAACTTTTTTTTGCAAATTTTCTAGAATTGAAGCTAACTCTTTATGATGTTTTTGCAAATATGGCCAGACAAAAATTGGCTGATAGAGACATGTCGCCCCGCAATAGGGCAAAAAGGATCACAGTCAACGAGGATGCAACTGTATCTAGGGAAAAAGTTACTAAACTGCCCACCACAGGTGGGAAAAGAAAGGGAAAAGGCAAGGCTCCTACACTTGCATCATCGGAGGTGAGCTCTGACAGTGACGACATCTATGCCACCCACCTCACCACTTCTGAGAGTGAGGGTGAGCACCAAGAGCATCAGGCTATAACTTCTAAGATTGAAGATGAGTTACTAACAACCCAGAGAGTGGAGCTGCGATCCAAAAAGATGTATTATCCGTCTAGGATCAGGACTCCCCAGATCACCACCACTCCTCCTGCACAAGCTGTGGTCCTAGAACCACTGGTACAGGGTCCTCCTCCCCAGTCTATGAACAGACTGAAGACTGAGGGATTGAGGACAATCATAGAGGAAAAGAGGTTATCCAGTGATGGAGTTATTGACAGGTATCAGGAGATCATGAGCTGCCTGAGGTCACACAAATTCCAGCTATTCACTAATCTCTGTGGTCCTTACATTCCAAATTGGGTCAGAGAATTATACAGTGCCTACAGTGCCCTGGTGCCACATGGGAAGAGGTCGGTTGCCAAATTCAAGCCGGTTCACTATGTGGTCGTTAGGGGTAAAAAGGTAAAGTGTGATAGCAATGCTATCAATGCAGTCCTAGAATGTTCAACGAGACATAAGGATGACTGTCAATACAAGATCAGGACAAAAACATTGGAAAATATGAAGAAGTGGTTGGCTTCTCTGATATCAGACGGTACTCCCAAGTGGCTCGAGGTTGGAACATCCATTGAGAAAAAGGATCTAAACATTGCAACACGTTTCTCGTTTGGCTTCATCAGCAGTACTATCATGCCATCCCAGAATGAGTCGATTCTCCGCCACGCCAAAGCAGCATGTCTTGGTTGCATCATTTATGGGACACGACTAAACCTGGGGATGATTATTGCACATGAGATGCTTGTGAGGGCCAAGCAGAGACAAACTTTCCTTCCATTCCCGGTGTTGATTACCGATATATTCAGATAAGCTCGGGTGCCTAGAGATGAGAAGAAATATGTGGAAGTGATTCCCATATCTTCTATTGACATCCGAAGGATTGAGGCGGAATATTTGAAGGATGAGGCAGAGAAGAAGAAGGTAGCCCCAGTGGATACCTACCCGGTTGTTGACATTCAAACCCTACCTGCAGAGGCAGTATTGCCTACTCCAGCCCCTGGGCCTTCAGGTACATCTAGTGTTGTCCCTTCTCCTACTCCCAGTTCATCTACTGCTCCCTTGCCTCTCAGATCTGGTACTGCTGCTGGTGGTGGCCGACCCTCGCTCACCTAGGTTGCATTGCTACGGATAGGGTAGCTATCCCATTCTGTTGATAGACGCACCTCCAGACTTGAGGCCACCATTCCTGGCATGATCGAGAGAGCTCTTGCTGATTCTGTGACACTATTGAGTTCTACTATTGATGACCTTGTGGCACGTATATCGGTGTGTGAGCAAGGCCAAAGGGCAACTGAGAAGGTGACGACCTTAAAGGCTGCTATTGCTGCATTTAGAAGAGATGTGGACTAGTTAAAGTCCACCGACATGTCGATGATTTTCAGGACTGTGGAGATCCCTGAGGTGCCAGTTAATCCAGATGTGCCTCCGGTCACTACCGAAGATGAGGTTCAAACTGAGGAGGTCGCTGCTTCCGAGTTTGAGGATAAGACCGATGAAGATATGCTTGTTGCTGATGAAGAGTCTTCTTATGAGGATCTCACTGAGACTGAGGAGGTCATGGTAGATGCAGGTGTATAGATCTCATTAGCAGACACATCCATGGCTCAGCCTAGTGGAGTTGGTTCTATTGATGTGACTCTGGGCACTGATCCCCAAGCTCAGAGTGACGCAACGGGCACTGAATCCCCGACAGATGGAGTGACTGTGCGGACATGATTTTTCTTTACCTCTCTCTCTATCACTTTTATTGATTTTTGGATGTTTTTATTGCGTTTGAGGACAAATTACTCTTTGTTTGTGGTATGGTGAGGTATTTCCATACCTACATTTTGTGTTGATGATATTTTATGTATTTATTGGGTTTTTTTCTATATATTGTGTTTCGACACTATTTTTGTGGATGTTTGAGCTTGTGGCTCCTTATTTTGAATGTAAATGATTTTTAGACCCTTTCGAATTCTTTTGCCACCTCTTGTGTATTTAGTTGTGGCTGTTCTTGTGCAAATTTTAGTATCGGTTGCGATCAATACCGATGACTTGAATAGTGCTCTGAATCGAACAAACATGAATGTGCGGCTACGATGAGGCCAAATAAAGTTGCATAGACAATATGTGAACTCTTTGCATCTCGTTGTGACTAGTCGATTATCAAATTGAGTCTCTTGTGATGAATGTTGCAGACTAGCGAAAGTGTGGAGTCTTTTTTGATATTATTGTCAATGCCTTGTGTGATGAGCTTACCGTGAACTTTGTGTGATGACACCTAGAATTTGCCCCATTGGTTCGGTTGACTAAGTGATGCAAGCTCTTGAAATGATCTTAGGCAACAATTTGAAAGAGTGAAACAATTTGACATTATACCTCTGTTGTGGCCTACCTTGAGTGTGTGACCTTTGCTTGAACACCCTTTGAGCCTTACCCTTTTCTTGGAAGAAACTTGATGAAATTGTGACTTTTCTTTATCCCTTCACCCATAATCCTCATGAGATGTGGTTTGTTGGAATAGCCAACTTAGGTTGGGGGTGTGGTGAAAAGATAAGGTAAATCAAGAAGTGCAAAGATGTCCCCTTTGATCCATGGTTGTGAAAAAGATGGAACCCCTCCATAAAAAAAAAGAGAAAAAGAAAAGAAGATTGAAAAAGAAAAAGAATGAAAAAGCTTTGAAATAAATTTGTGAAAGTGCAAGAGAAATGGGGTGTCCGGTATTCCATGGAAAGTGAATAATGGGGTGAATTTTGAGCATGAATGAGAATGATGAATAAAAGGAAAGATAGTGTTGTTCATACCATATTTCATGAGGATAGCAACCACTGAGCCTAATTGACTATATCTTTACACTCAGCCCCGTTACAAACCTTGAAAAGACCTTTTTGATCTTGAGTGAGCTGAAACAAGTGTTGATTGGAAAATAAGGGCAAACCTATGGGTGAAGTCATACATGTGTTCATCTTTGTGAGTGTGAGAGTTACATGTGATTCTGGAACTATAAATTATTGAACCATTGTGTGTGAATATGGAATCATTCTTTGTGTGAGGACATTTGAGTACCTTTGTTGAGCTTAAACTTGCATTTGAAGCAAGTATTGTGAGCTTGAGATTCTTTGATAATGGTGAGTCACAACTTAAATCTTTGAGTGCACAATTGGTCCTTGCATAAGTAAATTAAGTCTTGTTGTGTGCATTCATGATTGAGTTTTGTGTAGCACTGTTTGAGACATCCTTTTTGAAATGTCGAACTTGAGTTTTACTTGAGGACAAGCAAAAGTTTAAGTTAGGGGTGTTGATGAGTCCAAGATTTGGACTCATTTAGGGCTTTATTTGGATAGATTTAGTGTCCTCAAATGCTTATTTTGTGCCAATAATTGATGAAAAACCCTTGATTTACAGGTATGCAGTGTTGGATCGCCCAAAGTTACATAACTTGAGGAAGTTGAATGCCAGGGAAAAAAGGCGAGGACATTGACCAAAGGGTGGATTACCGAGCTGATTGGTGAGCCCGACTTACTGCGCCGAATGGTCTTTCGCAGCATATCTTTGGCGACTATAAATGAATTTTTGAACCTTTAGTTTGGGAGTTTTTTTGGAAACATCATATTATTCATTTGAGTAATTTTTCAATTTTTGAACTTTGAGTTTTGAGACATTTTTTCCTTAGCTTTGAAGAGTTGAAGTTTTCCATTTTTGAGAAATTGGAAGTGGGTTTTTGAGATTCTTTAATTTGGACATTTGTTAAGACGAAATCAATCATACCCAGTTGATAGAAGATTTCATCTTTATAAAGGTCCAAATTGAAGAATCTCATAGACCCACTTCCAATTTCTCAAAAATGTAAAGCTTCAATTCTTCAAAGCTAAGGGAAAAATGTCTCAAAACTCAAAGTTCAAAACCTGAAAAATTTCTCTAATGAATAATATGATGTCCCCGAAAAAATTCCTAAACTAAAGGTTCAAAAACGTATTTATAGTCCCCAAAGATATGTTGCAAAAGACTATTCGGCGCAGTAAGTCGGGCTTGCCGATCAGCTCGGTGATCTGCCCTTTGGTCAATGTCTTCGCCTTTTTGCCTTGGCCTTCAGCTTCCTCAAGTTCTGTAATTTTGAGCAATTCAACACTGCATCACGGAACCACTCGGCGGTCTGGCGACTGCTCCTTTCTCTCACCAACTTGATTTTCTTCTTCAGGGCTTAGCACACTGGAACGTTAGGCGGTCTAATGGCCACTCGGCGACTCGCCAAATCGATTTTGCGATCACCAGGCTCTCTTTTCTTCCTTCTTTCCTCTCGCTTCATTATTTTTACAAATTAGTGTCCATGCTTTGTTCCTCAATCCATATACCTGGAAATCAAGGATTTTTCATCAGTTATTGACACAAAATAAGCATTTGAGGACACTAAATCTATCAAAATAAAATTTTAAATGAGTCCAAATCTTAGACTCATTTAATATCCTGAAATTTTGATTATTAAACTCTTAAGCGTGTGTTGCTCAGCTGCACAGGTCATCGTCGTACTTTCTTATTTGAATTTAAAGAAATCTACTCTCTGTGGGATCGATCGATCATTGACACTTAGAATTGGATGAAGTGTCCTTGAAACGTTAATCAAAATGGCGCCGATGCTGGGGTGTAGTGTTACTTAGAGTTCTTTGATTGAAGATTTAACTTGTAAATTTGTTGGTTGTAGTTAAATCGGCTTAGACTGCATTGTGTAGTGTTGGTTGGACTAATTAGAAGTAAAAATGAGTGAGGAAGAGGTGAATGGTAGCCAAGCAAGTCATCGGGACGGTATCAATAATATCAATAGTTTTTACAACCCATCTCAACCAGGTGAAATGGGTGCAATTTGCCTACCACAAACTGATGGGAATGCAATATTTGAGGTCACTAGTACGACTCTTCATCTCCTTCAAATGAGGGGACTCTATGGAGGGCTAGAACACGAAGACCCGCATGAGCATGTAAGAAATTTTAGAGAGGTGTGCAACATGTTTTTATTCAAGAATGTGTCACAAGAGTCAATCCGACTTAGGTTATTTCCATTATCTTTGACGGGGGAGGCTAACAAGTAGTTGGCAGAGTTACCAAACAATTCCATCACATCATGGGAGGAGCTGATTATAGCATTCAATGCAAGATTCTTCCCCCCATCAAGGATGATGAAACTTAGAGATGACATTCAAGGTTTCAAGCAATGGGAGGGTGAACCCTTCCATGAAATGTGGGTGCGGTTTAAGAAACTCTTACTTAAATGCCCAACTCTTGGGCTACCAAACAATTTGCTACTCCAATATTTTTACCAGAGTCTTGATTCGATTAATAAAAGAGTGGCTGATCAATTGGTACGAGGGGGAATAATGCTACAATTATTTGAGGTGGTTTAATTTCTTCTTGATGACATGACGAAAATAAATCAAGCTTGGTACACTCAAGAGGATCAAGTATCTCCTTTTTGTTTTAGAATGACATAAGAACAACTTGATACGGAATGAGAAAGGGTTGCAGACATGAAGATGATACTAACCCAAATGGAACTATTACAAGATCATATGATGGAGAATGTGAGAAAGCCCAAAGGAAAAAGTGAAGTGTTTAGAGTTGAGGAGTGTTCTTCCTCAGGTTATTCAAAATCGGGGGAGAATCAAGGTTGGAACTCCAAGAGATACGAGAAGGGTTTCCACCCATGCTATTTACAGCGATGTGGGAATCAAGGTTGGAACCATCACAAGGGGGAAGAGAAAAGAAGATACTATCAAGACTGGGCTGAGCAAAATGATTATTGGAAAATGGAGGATGACCATGTAGAAGACCACACTCACTCGAGTGAGATCCCAAAATCCAAACGGAGTGCAAGTAGTCCCCAGGTGAATGATTTGTTGTCACGCATCCTTGATAAAGTTGAAGGTTTGGATGATTTATTGAAAGGGATGAAAGCTGACTTTTCATCATTAAACAATAAAGTGAACTCTCACGCAGATGCAATCAAGATACTTGAAGGTCAGTTGAGTTTACTTTCAGCACAATTGAAACCAAAAATCACAATGTAAGATGATGATAGAGGGTTGGTTGTTGTTACTCATAGTGGAAATGTAGCAATAGGCGATGTGACAGGAAATGAAGAAGCTCAAATGCATGAAGAAGACAAAGGTATGGAGGAAGAAGAGACACCTATCCATCAAAGCATTGCCAAAAGACCACAAACAGATGTGAAGGAACACAATCCAATCCCAAAAGTTATGCAACCTTTACCCAAAATATCTCCTCCATTTACCCAACGTCTCAAGAAGAAGAATGAGGATGAGAAGTTCAAGAAGTTTTTATTGATGTTCAAGACATTATCAATTAATCTCCCTCTAGTGGAAGCATTGTTGGAAATGTCGGGTTATGTCAAATTTATGAAGGAGTTAGTCACAAAGAAAATGAGCTTGGATTTGAGGCAATCGAAGTTTCTCATAGTTGTAGTGAAATTATGACTAAGCAGCTGATCTAAAAGAGAGAAGATCCCGGAGCATTCGCCATCTCTTGCACCATCGGCATGCTCCAATTTGCTAAAGCCCTATGCGATTTGGGAGAAAGCATAAACCTAATGCCATATGCGATTTATAAACAACTTGGGTTGGGTGAACCGAAAGCCACAACAATGAGACTCTTGATGGCAGACCGATCAATTAAACATCATGTGGGCATACTATATGACATCTTGGTAAAGGTTGAATGATTCATTTTCCCTGTTGATTTTGTCATTCTCGATTGTAAAATAGATGTTGAAATTCCCATCATATTAGGAAGACCATTCTTGGCAACTGGGAGAGCGTTGGTGGCTATTGAAAGCGAAGAACTGAAGTTTCGGGTGAACAAAGATGAAGTAACCTTTAATGTTTGTAAGTCAATGAAACACCCAAGTGATATTCATGTGGTCTCCACTGTTGATGTTATTGATAAGGTGGTGGCTAGTGTGAGCCATTTGATGTGTATGATTGAACCACTTGAAGCTGTGCTTGCTAACTATGATGAATTCAAAATTCAAGGCTATGAAGAGGTAGTAGCTGCTCTTTCAGGCTTGGGGGGGGGGGGTATTCAAAGATTCCATTGAAATTGGACATTGATCTAAAAAATTGAGAAAGTCCTCCCGCAAAGCCATCAACAGAAGAACCACCAAATCTGGAGTTAAAAGTACTTTCCTCCCTCTCCAATATGATTTCTTGGAGGCAAATAACACCTTACCAGTGATAATTGCAGCTGACTTGCTTGAATGGAAAGTGAAATTGCTCCTCCTTGAGGTGTTGAGAAGGCATATCAAAGCTATAGGTTGGACTATTGCTGACATAGTGGGCATTCTTTCCGGTATTTACACTCACAAAATTCAGCTTGATAGTGATTGTATGCCGAGTGTTGAACATCAGCAGAGATTGATCAACCGATTGAAGATGTGGTGAAAAGGATATAATAAAGTGGTTGGATGCATGTGTGATCTACCTTATTGCGGATAGCAAATGGGTGAGTCCGGTACAATGTGTACTGAAAAAGAGAGGCATCACAGTAGTACCAACTGAAAAAAAAGGAGTTTGTATCTATGAGACCGGTGGTCGGATGGAGAGTATGCATGGATTACCGGAAGTTAAATTTGTAGACTGAAAACGATCACTTTCCCATGACTTTCACGGATGAAATTCTTGATCGACTCTCAGAGAGAGATTGATATTACTTTTTGGATGGGTATTTCGGTTATAACCAAATCTCCATTGCTCCGGAAGACCAAGAGAAAACCACCTTCACCTGCCCATATGGAACTTTTACCTTCAAACGGATGCCATTCGGGTTATGTAATGCTCCGGAAACATTTCAACATTGCATGTTATCTATTTTTGCTGACATGGTGAATGATTCAATGGAGGTATTCATAGATGATTTCTCGGTTGTGGGTGACACTTTTGAAGCATGTTTAGCACACTTAGGACCAGTTCTCCAAAGATGTGTGGAGATAAATTTGGTCCTAAATTGGGAAAAATGCCACTTCATGGTTAAGAAAGGTATAGTTTTTGGTCACAAAGTGTTGCAAAAGAGGTTGGAGGTTGATAAAGCGAAGATTAAAGTAATTGAGAAGTTACCACCACCAATTTCGGTGAAGGGTGTTCGTAGTTTCTTGGGACATGCCAGTTTTTACCGTAGGTTCATCAAAGACTTCTCAAAGATTGCACATCATCTATACAAAATCTTGGAGAAGGAGGTGAAATTCCACTTTGATGATGCTTACATGATGGCTTTCAAGTGCTTGAAATAAAAATTGGTCTCCACCCCGGTTATCATTAGTCCCGATCGGTCAGAATCCTTCAAAGTAATGTGTGATGCAAGCGGCACGGCATTAGGTGTTGTATTGGGGCAAAATGCAACAAACTATTTCACCCTATTTACTACGCAAGCAAAACTCTAAATAGTGCTCAACGTAACTATACAGTTACATAACAAGAGTTACTTGCGGTAGTTTATGCATTTGAGAAGTTCCGGGCATACTTGCTAGGTAATAAAGTGGTTGTTCACACTGATCATACTGCATCGCGTTATCTGATGGCGAAGAAGGATGCCAAGCCAAGATTGATAAGGTGGGTGCTACTATTGCAAGAATTCGACTTTGAAGTCAAAGATAGGAAAGGTTGTGAAAATCAGGTGGCTGATCACTTATCAAGATTGGAAGGCAAGGAAAATGACGAGCCGGAGATCGACATAAATGATTCTTTTCCCGATGAATAGGTATTCACGGTAACTCTCAAACAACCTCATTGGTATGCTGATTTTGCCAATTATGTAGTAAGTGGATTAATTACGGACGAACTGAACTTCTACCAACAAAAGAGGTTCTTGTTCGATGTTAAGAAGTACTTTTGGGATGAACCATATCTATTCAGAGAATTTGCATACCATATCATTAGGTGATGTGTTCCAGAAGAAGAAGCCATCGAAATTCTCCATGTTTTTCATGTTTCACCGGTTGGGGGTCATCATGGTGGTGTACGTACAACTGCTAAAGTCCTCCAAAGTGTCTATTACTGGCCGTCTCTCTAAAAAGATACTCATGAGTTTGTTAAGAAGTGCACTCAATGTCAGAAACAAGGTGGAGTGTCCAAAAGACACAAGTTGCCTCTTACGCCCATTTTAGAAGTTGAGCTATTTGATGTTTGGGGAATAGATTTCATGGGACCATTTGTGAGTTCGTTTCGTAATAAGTATATCTTGGTGGCCGTAGATTATGTTTCTAAATGGGTGGAAGTTGTTGCACTTCCAAACAATGAAGGGAAAAGTGTTGTTCAATACCTGAAACGCTACATCTTTGCTAGATTTGGTACTCCTCGGGCTATTATTAGTGATAGGGGATTCCACTTTTGTAACAAGTGGTTCTCAGCCGCATTGAGTAAGTATGGAGTGAAAGACAAAGTAGCAACTCCATATCATTCCCAAACAAGCGGCCAAGTTAAAGTGTCAAATCGGGAGATCAAAAACATCTTCGCCAAGACAGTGAATGCTAATATTACTGATTGGTCTCGAAAGGTTGATGACGCGCTATGGGCGTATCGCACCACATATAAAACACCAATTAGTATATCTCTGTATCAGCTAGTTTTTCGTAAATCTTGCCATCTACCAGTTGAATTGGAACACAAAGCATTATAGGTATTGAAAACTCTAAATTTAGACTGGACAAAGACTTCAAAAGAGAGAGTAGAGGAGTTAAATGAGTTGGACGAATTTAGGTTCAAGGCATACGAAAGTTCAGCCCTTTACAAGGAAAAGATGAAGAAATGGCATGATTCTAAAACCCTTAAGAGGGAGTTCAGAGTGGAAGACTGGGTGTTACTATATAACTCTCGACTTAGACTCTTTTCGGGAAATCTCAAGCCCAAATGGTTAGGACCGTTTAGAGGGAAACAAGTGTTCACAAATGGTGCCATCGAAGCTGAAGGTCAAGAAGGACCTGCATTCAAGGTGAATGGGAAACGCTTGAAGTTATACTTTGGTGAGTGTCAAGAAATTTCTCTGATTGAGGTGGTGTACCAGGAAGATGCTTGAGAGCATTTCTACGTTGTGCCACAATGTTAAATAAGGCACTTCTTGGGAGGCAACCGAAGTGTTAGTATTTCAAATAATATGTGTTGATTTTGCAGGTGCAAGATATTGTGCAAGTAGAAGACGCTATTGGCGGATCACCAAATCGGTTCGGCGAGCATGACATAGTCCGCTTTATGGACTTCAAAAATGGATCTGAGATATTGAAACATTCGGTGGGAGACCTTCATCACTCGGCGAATCTACGATGTGCCCAATTTTTCCCGCTCTTCTACTCCAGTGCTGATAGCTTAAATCAATGATTGTTTGGCGATGTTACCAGCCCATTATGCTACGCGCCGATCTGTTCGGTGACCTCCTTCATCTCCACCTATTTGCCCCTTTTTGAGAGTGTCACTCACTGAAAATTAGGGTGATATCCGGAACATTGGGCGCACCGCCGAGGCATTCGGTGACTGTTTCATTTTCTCGCCAACTGGGCGCTTAGTGAAGATTCCTCGTTACCTTGCTTTGCTTGTTTACATACTAGAATTTTATCTCTATTTTTTAGTTTTTATTTTTATTCGTATTTTATTTGTGGGAGTGTCTGTTCTTTACTCACATTGGGGACAATGTTGAATGCTTTTAGTGGGGGTGTGTTCTTGGTTAGTGATTCCCTTGTGTGCTTGGACCCTTCTGAAAATGTTTTTTTGTGTGTTTAATTATGATTGTTCTTGTGCAAATTTGACAATCGGTCATGATCAATACTGACGACTTGAATGGTTCTCTTAATTGAACAAAAATGAATGTGCGGCTACGATGAGGCCAAATAAAGTTACATAGACAATATGTGAACTTTTTGCATCTCGTTGTGACTAGCCGATTATTGAATTGGGTCTCTTGTGATGAACATTGCACGCTAGCGAAAGTGTGGAGTCTTGTTTGATATTGGTGTCAATGCCTTGTGTGATGAGCTTACCGTGAACCATGTGTGAAAATATCTAGAATTTGCCCCGTTGGTCCAGTTGACTAAGTGATGCAAGCTGTTGAAATGATCTTAGAAATTTTTTTTGAAGAGTGAACCAATTTGATATTATACCTCTTTTGTGGCCTACCTTGTGAGTGTGTGAACTTTGCTTGAACCCCCTTTGAGCCTTGTCCTATTCCTGGAAGAAACTTGAACAAATGAGACCTCGCTCTATCCCTTCACTTGTAATTCTCATGAAGTGTGGTTTGTTTGAATAGCCAGCTTAGGCCAAAATCCTAAGTTGGGGGTGTGGTGAAAAGAAAAGGTAAATCAAGAAATGCAAAAGAAGTCCCCATTGAGTCATGGTTATGAGAACGATGGAGCCCCTCCATATAAAAAAAAGAGAAAATAAATGAATAATAAAAAAGAAAAAGAACGAAAAAGTTGTGAAATAAAGTTGTGAAAGTTGCAAGAGAAATGGGGTGTCTGGTATTCCATGATAAGTGAATAATGAGGTGACTTGTGAGCATGAGTGCAAATGTTGAAGAAAAGGAGAGAAAGTGTTGTTCATTCCACATTTCATGATGATAGCAGCCACTGAGCCTAAATGACCATACCTTTACGCTCAGCCCCATTTCAAGCCTTCAAAAGACCGTTTTGATCTTGAGTGAGTTGAAACGAATGTTAAGTGGAAAAATAAGGGTAAACCTATGGGTGAAGTCATGCATGTGTTCATCTTTGAGAGTGCGAGAGTTGGATGTGATTTCGGAACTTTAAATTGTTGAACCATTGTGTGTGAATATGTAATCATCTTTGTGTGAGGGCATTTGAGTACCTGTGTTGAGCTTGAACTCGCATTTGAAGCAAGTATAGTGAACTTGAGAATCTTTGAGAATGGTGAGTCACAACTTTGACCTTTGAGTGCACAATTGATCCTTGCATGAGTAAGTTGAGTCTTGTTGAGTGCATTCATGATTGAGTCTTATGTAGCACTGTTTGAGACATCCCTTTTGAACTGCTGAACTTGAGTTTTGCTTGAGGACGAACAAAAGTTTAAGCTGGGGGTGTTGATGAGTCCGAGATTCAGACTCATTTAGGGCTTTATTTATAATGATTTTGTGTTCTTAAATGCTTATTTTGTGCTAACAACTGATATAAAACCCTTGATCTTCAGATATATGGATTGAGGAACAAAGCTAGGATAGAAATGGGCAACACAGTCAACACGAGTGAAAAAGAAAAGGGGAAAACAAGCCTGATGATCGTCGATGTCACTCGGTGACTCGCCAAGTTGCTACTCTACTGCCTAAAGTTATAGAACGTTGAGGCTGGATTTGGAGTAGCTTCGGCAAGCAGTAGTTCCACTCATCATGACGCCAATCGCATCGGCGATGGATGACCAGGTCGCCAAAAGTACTGATGGAAATCCAGATAAATGTTGATGGGCGAGATAAAAGGAAAAAGGGCGCATCGCGGAATGAGACGACGATCCCGATCTGGCTCACCTAAAATTACAGTGGCGAGACTAAGAAGGGGTGAAAAATGAAGGTGAGACTAAGTAAAATCGATGAGTAACCGAATGATCGGTGAAGCCCGACTTATCTCACCGATTGGTTCCAAACAACCACACATCAGACTTGCATAAAATGATTTTTGCAAGAGAGAGAATTCATTCAAAAACGGGAGGAACAAAAGATTGAGAGTAAAAACTCTACCATTGTGGATTTCAAGTGATTTTTAGCAAGGTTTTTCATTGGGATTTTGTAATAGAGAAGTTTTAGTTAATTTTAACTCTCGAATTTCATTTACTTAGCTATGGAAACCGTGGCAGGTATTGATTTTTATCTTTTCACCATGATTGGCTAAAGCCCTAACCTTGGGGGTTTGACAATGTGACTAATTGTTGCATTCTACTAAATGGGTGTTATTGATTAGTGATTGCTGGTGTTAATCTGAAGCGGGTCTAAATTATTATTGTGGTTTAACTTCATTATTGCATATTTGGTGCGATAGATTTCAGAGTTTTGTGCTTGCTCAAGAGAGCAGTACAGAACCAATGTAGTAATTTGGCATCCTTAGTAGTGGGTCTTGACAGTTTCAGCTTGAGAAAGTGAAACCCTAGACCCACCCTTTCTATCTAGCTCGGAAGAGTGGATTTGATGAGAACGTGGGCTGGTTAGCTTATGGATAGTGTTGAGGTTCGAGAGAACTCAACTGAAATAAGGCAATTGTTCGATAGAAAATTATTTTACTTATAGTCCATTCTACCCGTGATGAATTAGCATTATCAGTAATGATGTACACCCATTAAGTTGAATTCGGCAGTTGGTTAGTCAATCCCCCAAGGTGTTTTCTAGTTATCTGATTGTTTCTTGTTAATAATTTAAAGTGGGTTGGTAACAATATCCTGAAATTTTGATTATTAAACTCTTAAGCGTGTGCTGCTCAGCTGTAAAGCTCATCGTCATACTTTCGTATTTGAATTCAAAGAAAGCTACTATATGTGGGATCGACCCCTAATCAGTTGGTTTGGTTATGTACTGACTAGCGATCGTTGACACTTAGAATTAGATGAAGTGTCCTTGAAACATTAATCACTTATCTCTCTCAACCTATTGAGCATGAGTCATGAGCCTAGAGTTGTTCATATCTTCCAGCAACATAGCATTTCTGCACTCCGTTCTCACCAAGTCAGATACCCCAAATAGAAATTTACTTATCTGAGCCCTGGAATCGGCAACCATATGTGGAGCATACCTGGAGATCTGGGTGAACTTAAGTCCATACTCTTGGACCGACATAGAACCTTGTCTCAAATTCACGAATTCATGAGCCTTAGCCTCTCTCAACTCTCTTGGAAAGAACCTGTCGAGAAAAGTTCCAGTGAAACACTCCCATGTCACAGGAGATGTATTCTCACCCCTGTTGTCTTTCCACTGTGTAGACCATATGTGAGCCACATCCTTAAGCTGGTAGGACGTCAACTCTACCCTATCATTTCATGTCACTTGCATCACTCCAAAGATTTTCTTAACCTCGTCAATGAAGTTTTGGGAATCCTCACCAACATGCGACCTTAGAAACACATGGGGGTTCATCCTAATAAAATCACGGACCCTAGATGCCGCTGATCCACCACTAGCATTTGTAGGAACTGGAACCTGTTAATTGATCTGGTTGGATACACTCTAGGCCAAAAGTTGAATGGCGTTTCGTAACTCTGCATTCAAAACTGCATGATCTGGGACTGGAGGAGCTGCATTAGCGTTGCGGGCATTGGCATTCCTTGGGTAAGCTCTATAAGGAGGCATGATCTGAAAACGCATAACATAGAGTTAGAAACGAAGATCATACCCATGCACAATAAGAATATCAAGGAAGTGATGTTTTTTCCTAAAACATTTCGTAGCCTCCCCCTTATAGGTGTGGCTCGCTTCACACTCATGAAAGGGACTCTACTTAGTGCAGCTTTTCAGACATCCTAGGACTCTTAAACCTGGCTTTGATACCAAGTTTGTCACCTCCCGAGGCTACCCAGGACGTGGACACGGGACCTAGGATCACGAGTGACCCCAAGTTAACCATGTCGGCATATCATCAGCATACTAAAATAACTGAAATGAGATAATTATGTGCAGAAGCTTCAAACATGACATAAAGGGAAAATGACGGGGAATACCCATTCTAAATTTGGATAAATAAAACTGAATTTGATGACAAATGAAAAATCAAACTCAACTAATACCAAATCTAACTATGTCCGAATAAAAGCCTCTAACAGACAAGAGTTGCTGGGACATGCCCCCAGCTAACTTCTAGCAAAACTGAAACTAAAACAGGAATGACTGAAGAAAAGACATGTAAATCATCCTCGAAGAATGAGGACTCACCACTGATACTGTTGAACTGGAGATCAGGGACCGATCTATGCGTGATCTGAATGCTGAGGACCTGAACCTACATCACGAGAAGATGTAGAGCAGAGTATGCTTCAGTACTTGAAAGGTACTAAGCATGAATGATAGGACAAGCTGAATAAAAAATACATAACTGAACAAAGAAATAAGAGCATTGACAAAATTATGATGTAAATAATGAAATATACTGAATACTGAGCTAACTGAATGCAATGACCAAGTACATGAGATGCTGAGACTGAATACTGAACTAAAACTGATAACCTGGTCAATGCACTAGAATTTAACACTAAGAATGACAAGAATGTTGAATATTTGTTCTTTAGTTTTACCTTGGTTTAGACATTTAAAATACATAACCTAATTTTAGTTTTTCTTTAATGTTTAATGATGTAATTAATACTTATTAGACTTATTTTAGCACGATTTAGTACTTTTAAATTATGATCATTTTCATTATGGCTCATCAATTTGCAATATTTATTTTATACGATTTCATTATTATTATTATTTTGAATATTTTAGTATCATCACTCAACTCATATTTTGTGTTATTTTCTTAAGAAACACCTTAGATAGTTGTATTTTGGTTGGACTAAAGAAATATTTAGAGCACAAATTACCTAACTACACACTCTTTATTATCATATTTTCTTATTTTCTCTACCATTTCAAAAAATATAAAAAATCCCCTCTTTTGCTCCCATCATCCACTTTTCTGGATACATTAATTTGAAATCTCATACCCATGATTTTTCTTCCTTTTTTTCACGCCACAAATCTCTCCACAGTTACCTCCATTCATCCATTTTTGAATTTCAATTCTTTTTTCTTTCCAATTAATGATTTCAAGTTATTCAAGAGGTAGATTTCGTTCCATTACTTTAGATTTTGATTTTTTTTAATTTTTTTTTTTAGTTTTTTCATCTTAAAAAATTATTGAATCTTTTACTCTGGGTCTCTTTACTGGAAGAGGGGTGAAAAACATTGTTAATACACATAGTTCATCTTGAAGCGCATTTGGAATGGTTCCAGGATTAAGTAACTAATATTGTATCTACTTGTTGTAGAAAGCATTACTATTACGATGTTAATGACTTATGGTGTTTTTTACTCTATACTGTAAGTTCTTTACTCCAACACTCAATTATTTATCTTCGAGAGGATGTAATTTGCACATATTATGCATGTCAACAAGTAAGCTTTTAGAATGTTTCAATTTTTGTTGCAGATGCTCGTTAAAAGAATTGTTTATGCCTAATTTTTTAGTGGCATATGTATTTTGGTTGCCAGATATATGTCTCAAGACGCAAAAAGTAAAATGTAAAATGAAAAGTTGATTTTTGGAATGGTTACTCCAGGTCTTTTTACTGGAAGAGGGGTGGAAAACGTTGCTAATGCACAAATTCATCTTGGAGTGCATTTGAAGTGGTTCCAGAAATTTCTAATGGCGGTCTTGATACAGTTGGTTCTGTTGGTTCGATCTTTTAATATTGGGCTTACTCAATTAGTCCGAGAAGGATACATCTTCGACTTATAAAATAACATTATACAACTCCTTATACGATGAACTTTCTTTAAAAATCACCCCCTCAATTGTATAATCAACGTAATAATTGTCATTGTCCCATCTACCGGAATGCATAACCAAAATAGCTAATGAAGCCATTGTCAAAATTTCTGTATAAAAAAATAAGTTATATATACATATACATTTATACGATTAAGAATTTCAACAACAAACAGAACATATATTTATACAAATTCTAGCAACTTCAGTTATTCACATATATACATATTCCCATTATATACTCATATAAACATTTATATACACATTCTGCATATACATTTATATATAAACAATTACATACACGAATTTAGTTAATGCGCCTTTTTATTTATTTTTTAAAACAATCAAAATGTATAAAAAAAAGAAAGACTGCCTAGCGAATATACAAAAAGACACATCCATAGGAAACTAAAATTTTACTATGGACAACAATTTTATAAAGTTTGTTATAGCATACAATTAGCAATTTTTAATTTGCTATATGTAAAATTTTCTCTAAAATAAATTATATGTTGGCATTATTTTAGAGTTATAGTTGATGATTGATATCACAGTTTAGAAAAATATAAAGGTGGTAGATAAAAGAATGATGTAATACCTCGCCTTGGCCAGGATTATTATTTGTCTTATTTTGTCAATTTTTGATTTTTTTTCTTTATTTTGATTTATAATATTCACAAAATAAATATATATTTAAAATATCTTATTTACCTATCTCCTTACCATTATTACAATATATTAAATATTTCTCCTCATCATTACTATTATAATTTATTATTTTTTCTACCTTTTATTTTTATAGTTTTTTAAAATAACAATCTTATTTATCTCTCCCCTTCATCATCATAATTAATTATTCTTATTCACAAAACATTCTTGTTTTCTTAATTGTTTTCTTTCTTTTGATTTATAAAATTTGAAAAAAATAGATCTTAAATATTTTATTATCCACAAAATTTCTCTTTTTCCTTTAATTTTTTCTCTTGATCTGTAAAATATGTAAAAATAAAATATCTCTTTGACCAAGAGTCATAATTATCCCTTTTCTCCATTTCTTGACTTTTAAATATTTTTTTATTCATATTTTATGTTTAAAAAACCCAAAGTAGTATCTAATTTAATATTTTCTTAACATAGTTGTAGTACTCACCTTATATTATGATTATGATAAATATGTTTACCTTATTTATCTCTCTTCTTATCATCACTATAATTTATTGCTTTTTCACCTCTCACCATCATTACTATAATTTAATATTTTTTCTTAAATTAATTTTTTACCTTCTATTTTTATAATTTTTAAAAATGAAATATCTTGTTTATCTCTCTTCCTTGTTATCATAATTTATAATTATTATTGAAGAATTTTTTCTTCTTTAGATTTTTTTTCTAATGATCAATAAAATCAGTACAAAAATTCAAATACCTTAATTGTCTCTCACCACACATTACTACAATTTATCACTTTTTCTTCAATTATTTTTTTTTACCTTCTATTTAAAAAAAAGATTCTAAATAATAATTATATTATTCATTTCTCTTCCTTATTATCATAATTTATTACTATGTATAATTTTGTTATTATTCTCTTTTACTCTTCTAAGATGTTATAGAATTTATAGTTATAATGTAGTAATCTCACATTTTGTTTGTTAAAGTAATATCCTAACTTAAATTGTTTTTTGTCATGATTTACTAAATTCATATTTGATTTACAAATTGAATGAAAAGGAATTGCGAAAGTATGATTATCTTAATTCTTTGAAGGCACATGATAACTTAAGAAGATGTGATTATTTTCCTCATCTCAAAATAATTAATATAATTTGTATGCATATGCTTTAATAATAAACTTTTTTAAAAAAAATAATAAACTTACAAATAATTAGTTTCTTCAAGTACTTTATTTTGTTTTTATGTAATTGAAGTTTCACATCTCTCAATCTGTTCTCGTTTTAAATAAATAATAAAATTTTCATTTATCTCTCCTCAATATAACCATAATTAATTATTTTTATTCACAAAAAAAATCTTTTTTCTTAATTGTTTTCTTTCTTTTGATTTATAAATTTGAAGAAAAACATAGATGTTAAATATTATTATTATTATTATTCACAAAATTTCTCTTTTTAAAAAATAAACAAAATTCTCTTGGTCTATAAAATATGTAAAAATAAGATATCTCTTTGACCAAGAATCACAATGATTCTTTTTGTCCTTTTCTTGACGTTTAAATATTTTTTTATTTATAATTTATGTTAAAAAAAACTCAAAAAAAGTTATAAAATAGTATCTAATTTAATATATTTTTAACATAATTATAGTACTCACTTCATATTATGATTATAATAAATATGTTGACCTTATTTATCTCTCTTCTTACCTTTACTACAATTTATTATTTACCATCTCTCCTCATCATTACTATAATTTAATATTTTTTCATAAATTAGATTTTTTACCTTCTATTTTTATAGATTATTAAAATGAAAAAAACTTATTTATCTCCCCTCCTTATTATCATAATTTATTATTCTTATTGAAGAATTTTTTCTTCTTTACAATTTTTTCTCTTCTGATCTATAAAATCAGTAAAATAAAATTCATATATCTTATCTGTTTCTCTCCCCATATTACTACAATTTATCACTTTTTCTTAAATTTCTCTTTCTACCTTCTATTTTTAAAATATTCTAAATAAATAATAATATTATTAATTTCTCTTCCTTATTATCGTAATTTATTATTATGCATGACATTTATTTTTTTTCTTAATCTTATTTCTTTTGATCTATAATTTTTTTCCAAATGTTATCTCTTTAACAAAGAATTATAATTTTTTTCCTTTTTTTCTTGACTTCTAATATTTTTTCTTATTTACGTGTTATGTTAAAAAAAAATTCAAAATTCAAAGAATTTATAAAATATTATCTAATTTACTTTTTAACATAGTTGTAGTCACCCTTCTCTCTCTCTCTCTCTCTCTCTCTCTCTCTATATATATATATATATATATATATATAAAAACTTTTTCTATCTAAAATGCTAAATAAAAAAGAAGAAAGAGAGAGAAGTAGCTAAAGAAAAAATAAATAAAAAGTAATGTTTTTAGATTTTCTCCTTTCTTTTGTTAATTTTTATTGTTGTTACTAAATTTTTTTCTTTCCTTTTTCTTCTTTTCCTTCCTTTTAGTTTTACTCAATTTACTACTATCTTCTTCCTTTTATCTTGTTATTTCCTGCCTTGTCTCATTATTTGTTTTCTAATTATATCACACAAAATTTATTCTTGTCTATTAGAAAAGAGAATCAAAAAAATATTTTTCTTATAACTTTTTATTTGTGAAAAAGAAAAAGAATAGAAGGAGAGTACTAATACTTCATGGTAGCAATATTTTTATGGTTCACAAATTGAATGTTAGAGGATATTTTGATGTCTTTCGATCTTTGGTATAGTGAATTCTTAAATAGGATTTCTTTCTTATTTTGATAAATCCATTGTTATAATTCTTGTTGGCATAAAATGATTAAATCGGCACAGGTATTGTCACGACCCAGGGGTACACCCTAGATGTAATATGACACATAGAATCCCGAAGGACTCCATGTAAGCCACTTAGCATATCATAACATAAGATAATAGAAAAATGCAAAAATTTTAAAACATTTTCCATACAATCAAAGTCTCATAAAATGAAGCGGAAGTCTTTAACACTTTGTCTCAAACCATCTAAAAACAACTTTGAATAACTCTTGGGACACATCCCATACATTAGTTCTAACATGAAAATGAAAGACATAAAGAAAATGGTGGCTATATCCTCGATGCTATGAGGACTCACCAATCTTCAATCCTTTGCTCCTACTAAAAACCTAGCCACGAGAATGGAATCAAGATCACCGGACCCTACATTTGATAAGAATGTAGGCAAGAGTATGCGTTAATACAAAATATACTAAATATGATAGCTAGCATAACATCATAAGAGCATAACATATGCGTTAGTCAACATACATATGCCATAAGCATAAGAGATACCTCATGAAACATAAACTATAAGCATAAGAGACAACCACATAGTCATAGGCATAATCTCTAACATTGGCATAATATAAACATTAGTCAACCCTTAGTCCTTCATGTCATAATAGGAACATCTCATATGTAGCTTCAAGTCATACTTGTGCAAATGCATGGATGAGACCCTATAATCTCACCCATACTAAGTACCACCTTAGGCCATCATATATACTTACCATCTTTGGTCTCATACTTAGCTTATTTCTCATAGACAAGGGAATCTTCACCTTTATTCAATCATAACAAGGAAGGCAACAATAGCACAATCCTATCTAAACATACATCATATAAGAGAAACACTTTCTTGGTAACCTTAAGTCATACTTGTGCAATGCATGGATAAGACCTCATAATCCTACCCATGCTAAGTACCACTTTAGGTCCTCATAATCTTACTTCTTGGTTGGGGACTAGTCCCTCTTTTAAAACATTAGAACACTAGGAGATACTTCTTTAAGCACATCTTAGTTCCTTTTCTTTGCTTTTGAACACTATGAGATAATTCTTTAAGCATGTCTAAGTTCATTAGGTATTTGAACACTTGGAGATGCTTCCTCAAGCATGTCTTAGTTCATTATGTTTGAACACTTGGAGATACCTTTTCAAGTATGTCTTTGTTTATTAATGCTTTTGAACACTAGGAGATACTTCTTTAAGCATGTCTTTAGTTCAATATATTTGAACACTTGGAGATGCTTCTCAAGCATGTCTTAGTTCATTATTAACCTTGAACTCTATAAGATGCTTCTTCAAGCATGTCTTAGTTTATTAGGTTTGAACTCTAGGAGTTTTTCTTCAAGCATGTCTTAGTTCCCTAATAATCTTGTACTAGTTGGGACATAGCCTTAACCGATATGAGACCATATGAACTATAACATGATCCCTTCCGATGTTACCCACACTGTCAAGGGTTGGTGTACTTGCCTAAGGTAGAACCGGTTTGTTAGCTTAGTTGGATCCACTAGCTAACTTTTCTACGGGGCACATAGTTATGGGATACATTTATTTCTACTTGGAAACCTGGACTCCACTTGGTGAGGGACTCCATCTCATGAGACATACTTTGGGAAACCCGAACTCTACTTGGTGAGAGTTCCTATCTTGGAAGCCAGACTCAACTACGTGCAACAATCCGTCTCATTTCAATATCCACTCGGTGCTAGGCCTAAATCCCACAAGATAGCTATTAAGTCTCTACTTTGACTCAAGTTTCATGGAAAGATGTCCTTGACAATCAATCCAAGTTACTTCATTAGAATAACTCTTTAGACCATGCTTAAGCAACTATCACCATGCATGACCACTATTGCTCCTACATTCAATTAGGTGAGAAAAACCTTTCAACATTAGAAACTTCATTATGTGAGAAAACATTTCACATTAAGTTCATGAGGATAACCTTTGAATCAACCCACAACAACAACCTAATCATTAACACTTCACTCTCAAAGTGTTCTTAAAGCATCTACATAACCTTCATAAAACATGCATAATATCAAATATTTCCCTTTCAAGGGTCAAAGCTCATATGAAATCAACACATCTAGAATGACTACATTAGACATGGATATAATCATAATTCAAGTGATTCTATCACTTCATACATTCAATCATACTTAAGGTGGATTAGGTGGGTAAAGTCCTTCCACAACAATGATATCTACTAGTCTACCATTCTCATATAGGCTTCACTCTCAAAAACATTACAAGCATAATTCAACATATTAGCTTTATTCTCATAGCCCTAGAATTCTACATTCATGACTACAAGCCTTACTCTTAAAAGCTTTACTTCTTACAATCATCATGCATATATAGATTTCAAGGCATCCTAATCACATGTTTCATTCTTAAGCGATTCTAGTCATATATCATCATAAAGGTTCAATCTCAAGCTTCACTATTCATGATCCATCACATATACATTGCTATAATTCAATTCATGTCTACTTGCGTTCATTCTTGAACAATTACTATACATGTCATCAACCCTAGAAGATTATCTCTAA
Source organism: Solanum gracilifrons (assembly GCA_029582605.1). NCBI lineage: Eukaryota > Viridiplantae > Streptophyta > Magnoliopsida > Solanales > Solanaceae > Solanum > Solanum gracilifrons. The sequence goes on from JAJOOH010072462.1 coordinate 29,647, forward strand.
ATCCTCAATTTCACTTTTCAAGGCATAAACCCGCATTACTTCAATTTCATCAATTATACTAGGGTTAAGCATGGAAAATATGTAATTTCTTCAAAATAACATGATTCACTACTAATTCTATCATAAAAAATCAATACCCACTCAATTGGGTCAACATACAACATAACCCACAACATTGAAGAAACCCTAACTTGAATTGGGGAATTCTTCATCAAGTTGGGGAATTCTAGGGGGCTCCATGGATGGAACAAACCATGTATTAATAAACTATCATACCTTGGATACAAAGCCCTCACAAAACTTGTAATATTGGAGGAATTTGACCTAGCTTGATTCTCTTCTTCTTCTTCTTGCTTGAGTTTTCTAGAGAGAGAATTTTTTAGAGGAAGAACTTTGGGATCTTTTGGGGTTTTGGAAATAGTGACTTAATTGGGGTGGTTAAAGGCTTAAAATAGTTTATATAGGTGTACTAAGACCATACAAAATTACCTCACTTAATAACCACCTAATAAGGAATTTCCCTAAATGCCCCTCACTAGGCAGCCCCCAGGCACCACGGTAGGCTCGATGAGCCGTGGTCCTTACTAGAACGGTGGTCCTTCCCGTGGTCCTTGGGAAGTGGCTTGGCCTTCACAGGTTGAAGGCACCTTCACTAGCCTTCCCATGAGCCATGGTCTTCACCACTGACTGTGAAGTGGCTCGTGAAGGTGAGCCACTTTGAGGCAGCTTCAACCTAGCTACTACCTTAACCACCACGAGCCGTGGTGGTGGTCGTGAAGTGGGGTAGTGCTTAGGAAGCCTTAGCCCTTGGCTTGGGCCTTGCCCCCTAGCCTTGGCTCTTTTCCCTTGGCTTGACTCTTGTTGCCCTCACACTTAGCCCTAGTTGGCCTACTAAGCTACGGGGTGTTACATGTATATTCTAATGAATTCATTTATATAAACAAATTGAAATTTCGTTTTAGTTGAAGTAGTAAATCTTCTTTTGCAATGATTTTTCAATTTTGTCAATTTACCTTCATATTATGTGCTCTCCTGTCCGATTTTATTTGTACAAACAAATAAAAAAATTGATTTTTTGAGGTAGTAAAGCTTTTCAAAAATTCAATTTACCTGAAGTAGTAAATCTTCTTTTGCATTGATTCTTCCATTTTGTCAATTTACCTTTACATTATGTGCTCTCATGCCTAATTTCATTTGTATAAACAAATCAAAAAAATTGATTTACATGAGGTAGTAAAACTTTTTTCTTTTTCAATGATTCTTGAATTTTATTGGTTGCCTTTCAGATTATGTTCTCTCCTACCTATTTTTTAAAATACTTTTTAATGATTGATTGTAATAAGTTCTTGACATCCGTTACAACAGTTCATTCTCCATTGCAACAATAAAAATATCATTCTTGCTAAAACTTTTCATTATCCTCTTTAATTGTAGGTTAATAGATGCATTAGATGTATTTAGTAGATTATTATATATAAAAATAAATTAAAAAGTCCAAAAAATTGAGAAAAAAGATAAATAGGAATGGTGACCATAAAGACATTCAACATCACCTTTTCTATATAGACATGGTGACCATATATATATATATATATAGAGAGAGAGAGAGATTCTACGAGTGTTCATTTCTTAAACCTATTCATATTACTTTCGTCATAAATGGTAGTAAATTATTATATTTTCTATGTAAAGCACCATACAACCACTAGCTCGTGAAGTCATCATTCAATTGATTCTGCTACTCATTTATGAAATTTTCACGATTTTAGTCGAAAGAGTATAGAGATGTGAAGGGGTTGGGAATTAAGGATTGTTATACTCTCTTAGTCCTAATTTATATGACATACTTAGAATTTTGTGAACTAAATAATTTAATTGTGACTATGAATTTGATAATATAATTCATAAAATTTATATATTTGAAAACTTCATAAAAAAAATACTACAAGTCATTGATAATTCAAAATATTTAAAACTTGAAAGTTATATGAAATATTACATTCGAAAAATAATCAAAGAAGCATGTTAAATTCTTTAAGGAAAAAGTTTGGTGTCTAAATATTTAAAGAAAATTAGCTCATTTGCTGTAAGTAGGTTTCGAACTCGGGATCAATAAAAAAATGAACCTACTTTACCACTGGGCTGGATGTTGCATTTTATCCAAATTGAGTCAACATATTATATATAAAAATATAATTTCAAAAATAGATTAAATATACAGTGTAATTTTTTGACGAAGTGGGTTCATGTCACGCCCCAAACTCAAGGGGTGCAATTGAATCCTAAAGCCAAAACTCAGGCCCGAGCCGACCCTGCTGAACCATTTACTACTAGCGCATGGCAGTCACATGCAATTAAGAAAACAAACAAGTATATCTCGGCTTCAAACTAAGCCCACGGCCGGCAAGGACCCTGTCAACAGATCTACAAAAGAACCAACTACTCCCAAGAGTTCATATAAAGAAACATCCAACTAGCACAAAAGTCCTGATTGGGCCGTCGAGGCCACCATGATATCTATACCAAACCTAAAAACAAGTAAATATCAGTACAATACATCAAACAGCTCACAAGCTTTAGCAAACCAACAACGTAGGCCAGCATGGCCATAACGTAGCTATAAACCCCACACACTAGTATGCAAGCCTCTAAGAGTAGTAAAGACTGGTGGGACAGGGCCCAGCCTACCCATGAGAATATATACAACAAAAGGTAACAAACCTCCCAACTCTGGCAGCTCCGGAGGAAAGGGGCTGACCAATCAGATAAAAGTCAATCCTGCTGATATGGAGGTCTACTTGGTCATCTGTCAGGACCTGCATGCATGAATGCAGCGCCCCCAAGGCAATGGGGCGTCAGTACAAAATAATGTACAGAGTATGAAAGGCAATAGACTATGATGAGGTATCCTGATATACTGGAATA
>JAJOOH010072465.1:0-51693 GCA_029582605.1 Solanum gracilifrons
TTCTCCAAGCTGGCGTTATTCACTCAAACAAGAAATTGATTAAATCATCACAGCAAGTGTTGTTATAACGTCAAATGAAGCAGTAGTAATTTATCAAATGAAATTGATAAATTATTGAAATTGACTAAACTATCAGATCAAGTGGTAGGCATCATTGCAATGAAGCAGTATTAATTTATCAAATGGAGCAGTATTAATTTATCAAATGAAATTATCTATTAATATTTTATTTTGTAATAAAGTAGTAATTTAAGCTATTTATTTATTATTTTAATTGTGATTAGATATAAAATTTTATTTTTTTAATGATAAATTTGGTTGAGTGATTTTATTGACATAAATGTTTAAGTTGAGTAATTTTATTGATATAAATGCATAAGTTGAGTGATTTTATTGATATAAAAAAAAGTTTAATGACTTTACTAGATAAATTTTCAAAGTTGAGTGACCTTCTGAGATATTAACTCTTAAAAACTATCAAAATCCGTTAATATAAGTATATGCAAGTTTTTTTTTTTCATGTTACTTCTCTTGTGATATTAGAGTTTTAGGACTATTTAAGTATCTATTAATATGAAAATGAAAATATTTATATAATGTCATTTAAAAAGTAATATAATAATTTTTTTTAAAAACTTAATTTTTACGTAGATATAATTTTGTCGTTTCTTTGAACTTTCTTGTTGAAATATGTCGTGGGGATTGGAAAATATGGGACCATATCATTGACTATCTTTGGACAAAAGGAGTGCTAATATTAATGAGTTGAGTCAAAATTTTTACTAACGTTAATCAAAATATAAAAAAGTAATTATACGATGAAGCTGATAGTATTCAACATATAGTGGAAATAAACATATAATTTTAAAAGTATAGTAAATTTCAATACTAAGAACCTATCGAGTATTTAGCTACTTGGTCAACTTTTACAAGAAATTTTGATAATTTATTTTTTGAAATGGTCATCACTAAATATAGAAGGAGAGTTTTGGCGTAACTGGTAAAGTTATTGTTATGTCGCTGTAATCAGAAGGTCACGTGTTCAAACTATAAAAATAACTTCTTGCAGAAATACAATGTAAGACTGCATATAATAGACCTTTATATTGTAGGACCGCCCTTTTACTTATTATGAACATTTACATGTCTTTTTAATGGACAATTCTTTATTAGGATTTGTTTTTACTCTTAACATGGGAGATATTAACTAAAGTTGATTAAAGATTATCTCATGATTTTATTCTCTTAAATTGTGGGTCCAAAAAATTAACTATTTATCAAATTGAGCATTTTACTTTAATGACAAAGATTAGAGAACTGTCAGTCAACATAATTAGTTTGATCTAACAGACAAAAAAATTTAACTTAGTGTCATTGGCAACCACCATTGATTCCCTTTCCATGTGCAAAGATTTAGTTCCAAATTCTTCATTAAAGTTATTAATATTCTTCTTTGACTGTTTGTTTAGTTGGATCAACCATCTATCTTAGCATTAATTTTGTGGATTATTGAATACACCTACCTTACTATTTAGTTTACCAAATTAAGCTTTCTATCATTCTTCTGTTAGTGTGTAGAAGTTAAATTCTCAGGCGTGTTTGGTATAGAATGATGTTTTCTCATTTTATCATATTTGGTTGATCAAAATATTTCAAAAAATATTTTTCTAGAAAAATAAGTTTCTTAAAAATATGGTGAATCACTTTCGTAGTATTAGTAGGAAAAATAAGTATCATAAGTGGCATCTTTAGCTCATTGTTTCCTCCCCCACTCCCCCGATGCTCCCCAACACCCAGCCTGACCAGGGGCGGAGCTAGAGGAGCAAAAGGGGGTTCATTTGTACCTCCTTTGGCGAAGAATCTCACTATATATAGGGAAAAAGGTTTGAAAAATACTTCAACTTTGGCAGAAATTGTTGTTACGATACCAAACTTTACGGAGGACCTTTTACCCTCCTGCACTATTTAATAGTTATTTTAAAGGTATATATGTGCCCACATGGACACGTTACTATTTATAATTATGCAATATTTATGATGTCCACGTGGACATATATATACCTTTAAAATACACTATTAAATAGTGCAGGGGGTAAAAGGTCATTTCCAAAGTTTGGTATCGTTACAACAATTTCGATCAAAGTTAGGATATATTTCAGACTTTTTTCCCATATATATGTAAGGTCAGAACTTTCTTCATATACATATAGTAGATGATGAATCCCCTTAATAAAACTTTTGCCTACGCCCCCGATTCCCTACCCCACCCACCTTGATGTTTTTTAAGATTACGTATGCTCTTCGGATTATATATTTTTGCTTACTTACTTACACTAGAAATGTTTTTCGAGAAAAGATTTTACTTCATACTAAACACATCCTTAATTTATTGTTCCAGGTACTGATTTTGTTAAGTTGTCCCTAAGCTGATATTTGTCTCTCTTTTATGTGTTAAAACAGATCTCTACCAACTGATTTCAACTTAAACAACAGAGGATGGATGAGAACATTTTCTGGAGAAAGGGACAGAACAGGAAGGGAAAGAAAAGGATGGATGATAATAATCTATGATCTTTCAGGCTCAGCTGTTGCAGCTGCCTCAATGATCACACCATTTGTCCCCTCTCCCGGTTCCGATCGTGTCTCACGATCAAATGCCGGAGCATGGCTCATCCTCCGGCCTAATGGCGCTTGTGTTAGCAGCTGGAAACACTGGGGTCGACTCCAGGCGTGGAGAGAAAGAGGACCAGTTGATGGTCTCGGTTACAAATTCGAGCTTGTTACTGATACTGGCCTTACTAGTACCATTCCAATAGCTGAAGGCACAATGAGCATGAAAAAAGGTGGTCAATTTTGCATTGACAATACAGTGAAAGACACTGCATTGAGCACGAATTCTCCGATAAGAGGATTCGTGATGGTGTCAAATGTAGAAGGCGAAGGCAAGATTAGTACACCGATGGTTCAAGTTGGGGTGCAACATGTCACTTGTATGGCTGATGCTGCCCTATTTATCGCGCTTTCGGCTGCCATTGATCTAAGTATGGATGCTTGTAGGCTTTTCTCTCAAAAACTCAGGAAGGAACTTTGCCATGATGATCAAGAATCATACTTCTAAATCCGACACGGGTGCAACAACATTTTCCCAGAGGTCAAAGACATACATTTTTTTCATTCATATGCAGTGATGACCAAAATGTGAACTCTGGTTTGAGCATGAAAGATATATACCTTTTTTTATTGCTTCAGATTATTTTCAACACACACATACATACATATTCATTTAGAGTTAAATTACATACATCGTCAATGTAAGGAATTTTTACACTATCTGATCATCTTTATCTGTTGTAGTAGATAACAATGTCTTATTTTCAAGATTACAAATCTCACATTTTGAGAAAACGTATAGGTAGATATTGTTTTTTTGGATGACCAGATAATGTTGAGAGTTCTTTACTCTGATGTATATATAATTTAAATCTATTTATTTTTTATTATTTTATAATGAAAACACTTTTGACATTTTGTAATCCTTTTCGATATAATAAACATAAAATATACCAACAAAGTGATCTTTTTCACTAGATTACTTATTAATGCTTAACATGGAGATTAATCTAAAAGTGTGTATAGATAAATAATCACCTATACTCGATATAAATATTCGATTATCGCAATTCGAGAATAACGCTTCCTATCAAGAATTTCTTTATATTCAAGACTCAAATTCAAGACCTCAGGAATAGTCTTATTCACTGCACCACGTCAACAACACGTAAGACCTAAGTCTCAACAGAAAGAAAATGAATCAAAATTTGAGCCAGGCTTAGCTATCAGCCGACCTCGAGACAACACCTTCTAGGAAGGGTCTGCTTTTGGACCTCGTCATTTAGCAGCAGATAGGTCTTAGATTTAAATAATAACATATTCAGCGTAATTCTACATGTAGAGTCTGGGAAGATAGTATGTACGTAGGTCTTACTCAGTGGCTGCTTAAACTAATTAGTGGCCTAAAACACAAAATAAATTGGAACCTATTTTTTAATTTTTTTAGTTTTTGAGATGCAAAGTCATTTTGTTCTTTTTATTGAAAAACCTTTATTTTTTCTATGGTCTTAAACTAAATATATAAATATATATGTTTTTTTAATCTTGTGATCTTAAACATGTCATGTGGAAGATAAATTTAAAATTTGACAAAAAAGAAAAAAAAGCATACTTTAATATTTTTGTTATAATAATTTTATTTTTATAAAAAAATTGAGCCCCTCAAATTTGAGAGCCTATAACGGATGCCTCATTTTTGAAGACATTAAGTCGCGTACACGACAAATGGAAAAAATCGTGTAATTCCTAAAAGTTGGCTCGTAAATGCAGAAATAGGGCAGAAATAGGCCTTAAAATATGGTGAGAATTTACATAATGCTTCCCCAACTCATTACGGAGGTTCTCATAAAGTTTTTTAGTGCTCCAAGACGTCAGATCCAGAGGCTAATACACACGTAAAACCAAAGAAGTCGCGTAATTCCTAAAAGTTAGCTCGTAAATGCTAAAATAGGTCTTAAATGGACAATACGTAATGTTTTCCCAACTCATTACCGAGGTCCTCATAAAAAAATTTCAAGAAAAAAATTTCAGTGCTCTAAGGCACTAGATCCATAGGCTAATACACACAAAAAACTAAGAAAGTCGCGTATTAAATGCAAAAATAGGCCATAAAATATGGTGAGACTATACATAATGCTTCCCCAACTTAATACGGAAGTCCTCAAAAAAGAATTTCAAAAAATGTTTTTGGGTGCTCTAAGGAGCCATATCCATTAGCTAATACACACGAAAAATTGAAAAATTTGGGCGATTCCTAAAAAACGGCATGTAAATGCGGAAATGAGCATTAAAAAAATGGTCTGAGTATATGTGATGGTTCCCCAACTCATTACGGAGGTCCTCATAATTTTTTAAAAAAAAAAATTGGGCGCTCTAGGGCGCTAGATCCATGGGCTAATACACAAGAAAAATTGAGTAATTTGTGTGATTCCTAAAAAGGGCATGTAAATAGGGAAATGGGCGTTGTAAAAATGGTGTGAGTATACGTGATGGTTTCCCAACCCATTAAAGAGGTCATCATAAAGTTTTTTGAAATTTTTTTCGAAGTGCTCTGGGGCACCACATCCATGAGCTAATACACACGTGATGGTTTCCCAATTCATTACAGAGGTACTCATAAATTTTTTTGAGAAAATTTTTTTGGGTGCTCTCAGGCGCCAGATCTATAGGCTATTCCACACGAAATTTTTAAGGAATTTGCGTAACTTCTAAACATGGGCCTGTAAATGCGGAATGAGCGTAAAAAAATGGTGTGAGTATACATGATAGTTCCCCAACTCATTACGGAGGTCTTCATAAAGTTTTTTGAGAAAAAAATGTTGGGTGCTCTGGGGCGCTAGATACATGGGCTAATACATAAGAAAATTACAGAATTTGCGCGATTTCTAAAAATGGTCCTGTAAATGAAAAAATGGGCTTTAAAAAAATGGTGTGCGTATACATGTTGGTTCCCCAAGTCACTACGGAGGTCCTCATATTCATGGGCTAATACACACAAAAAATTGAGGAATTTGCACGATTCCTTAAAAAAGGGTTGTAGATATAGAAATGAGCGCGAAAAAAATGGTGTAAGTATACGTGATGGTTCCCCAAATCAATACGGAGGTCCTCATAAAGTTTTTTGAGCAAATAATTTTTGGTGCTCTTGGCGCCAAATCCAAGGGCTAATACACACGAAAAATTGAGGAATTTGCACGATTCCTACAAAAGGGTCTGTAAATACGAAAATAGACGCGAAACAAATGGTGTGAGTATACGTTATAGTCGCCCAACTCAATACGAAAAAAAATTTTGAGAAATTTTTTTTGGATGCTCCAGGTGCCAGATCTATGGGCTAACACACACGAAAAATTGAGGAATTTGCGCGATTCCTAAAAAAAGGTCTCGAAATGCGGAAATGGGCACGAAAAAAATGGTGTGAGTATATGTGATAGTTCCCCAACTCAATACGGAGGTACTTATAAAAAATTTTGAGATTTTTTTTTTGGTGATCCAGGCCCTAGATCCAAGGACTAAATTTGCGCGATTCCTAAAAAAGGGAATGTAGATGAGGAAATGGGAGCGAAAAAAAAGATGTGAGTAAACGTGATGGTCCCCCAACTTAGTATGGAGGTCCTCAAAAAGTTTTTTGAAAAAAAAAATTTGGGTGCTCCGGGAGCCTGGCCTATGGGCTAATACACACGAAAAATTGAGAAATTTGTGTGATTCCTAAAAAAAGGCCTGTAGATATGGAAATGGGCGTGAAAAAAATGATGTGAGTATACGTGCTGGTTTCCCAACTCAATAAGGAGGTACGATCAGGATTTCTCCCTGCCGCTCAAGCGGGATAAGATCGGGCTTTAGCGAGAACAATTGTAATTGAATCGAGAACGGAAAGACTTCACTTCAACTCAATAAATGACGTCTACTTCGTAAGTCCTAAGGCAAAATATATCACCGAAAAGAAAGATGATAGGGGAGCCTAGCCATTTCACTCATAAAGCTTTTTGAGAAAAACATTTTGGGTGCTTCGGACGCCAGATTCATAGGCTAATACACACGAAAAATAGAGGAATTTGCGCGATTCCTAAAAAAGGCATGTAGTTGCGGGAATGGGTGTAAAAAAATGGTATGAGTATACGTGATGGTCCCCCAACTCAATACGGAGGTCCTCATAAAATTTTTAGGTTCTCTGGGTGCCAGATTTTTGGGCTAATACTCACAAAAAATTGAGGAATTTGCGCGATTTCTAAAAAAGGGCTTGTAGATGCGGAAAAGGGTGCGAAAAAATTACTGTGAATATACATGATGGTTTCACAACTCAATAAGAAGGTTCTCATAAAGTTGTTTGAGAAAAAAATTTGAGTGCTCCTAGCGGTAATCCATGGGAATTAACATACGAAAAATTGAGAAATTTGTGTGAGTATACGTGATGATTCCCCAACTCAATACAAAGGTCTTCATAAAAGAAATTTTTTTTGGGTGCTCCGAGCGCCACATCCATAGGCTAATAATACACACAAAAAATTTAAGAATTTGTGAGATTCCTAAATAATGGCGTGTAGATACGGAAATGAGCGCGAAAAAAATAATGTGGGTATACGTGATGGTTCCCCAACTCAATACGAAGGTCCTCATAAAAAAATTTGAGAAAATTTTTTTTGGGTGCTTCGGGCGCATGATCCATGGGCTAATACACACGAAAAATTGAAGAATTTGCGTGATTCCTAAAGAAGGAATTGTAGATACTTAAATGAGCGCGAAAAAATGGTGTGAGTATACGTGATGGTTCCCCAACTCAATACAAAGGTCCTCAGAAAATTTTTGAAAAAATAATTTTGGGTGCTCGGGGCGCAAGATCCATTGGCTAATATACACGAAAAATTGAGAAATTTTTGCGATTCCTTAAAAAGGGCATGTAGATGTGGAAATGGGCGGCGCAAAAAAATGGTGTGTATATACGTGATCGTCCCCCAACTCAGTACAGAGGTCCTCATGAAAAATTTTGATAAAAACAAAATTTGGTGCTCCGTGCGCTTGATCCATGAACTAATTTATACCAAAAATTGAGGAATTTGTGCGATTTCTAAAAAAGGGTATGTATATACGAAAATCGGCGCGAAAAAAATAGTTTGAGTATACGTAATGGTTCTCTAACTCAATACGGAGGTCCCCATAAAATCTTTTGAGAAAAATAATTTGGGTGCTCCATGCGCCAGATCAATGGGCTAATACACACGAAAAATTTAGAAATTTACACGATTCCTAAAAAGGGGCCTGCAGATGCGAAAATAGGCGCAAAAAAATGGTCTAAGTATACGTGATGATCCCCCAACTCAATACGGAGATCCTCATAAAGTGTTTTGAGAAAACAAAATTGGGTGCTCAGGACGCCAGATCCATGGGATAATATACACGAAAAATTAAGAAATTTGCGCGATTCCTAAACAAGTGTCTGTAGATGCGGAATTAGGCGTTAAAAAGATGGTGTGAGTATACGTGATGATTCCACAACTCATTACGGAGGTCCTTGTAAGGTTTTTTAGAAAAAGTTTTTGGGTGCTCCAAAGCACCAGATCCATGGGCTAATACATTTGAAAAAATAAGAAAGTTGCGTAATTCCTAAAAGTTTGCTCGTAATTGCGAAAATAGGCCTTAAAATGGTGGAACTATACATAATGCTTCCCCAACTCATTACAGAGGTCCTTAGAAAGCTTTTTTTTTTAAAATTGAGTTCTATAAAGCGCCAGATCCATGGCTAATACACACGAAAAAATAAGAAAGTTGCGTGATTCCTAAAATTTAGCTCGTAAATGCGAAAATAGGCTTTAAAATGGTGAAACTATACATAATGTTTCCTCAACTCATTATGAAGGTCCTCATAAAGTTTTTTAGAAGAAAAAATATCGAGTGCTCCAAGGTGCCAGACCCATATGCTAATATACACGAAAAATTAAAAAGGTCACTTAATTCCTAAAAGTTGGCTCGTAAATGCAAAAATAGGCCTTAAAATATGGTGGGACTATACGTAACTTCTTCAACTCATTACGGAGGTACTCATAATATTTTTTCAGAAAAAGTTTTTGGGTGCTCCAAGGCGCCAGATCCATGGGCTAATATATATGAAAAACCAAGAAAGTCGTGTAATTCCTAAAAGTTGATTCGTAAATGTTAAAATAGGCCTTAAAATGGTGGGACTATATGTAATGCCTTATCAAATTATAACTGAGGTACTCATAATAATTTCAGAATTTTTTTTTAGATGATCCAATGCGTTAGATCTATGGGCTAATCTCTGACATTACTATTGAAGAAGGAGTTACTTATAAACTTGACGACATTTATGTAATTAGAGGTAACTATAGGATTAACTGAGTTAATAAGAGTTAGTTAGTTATGATTATAGAGAACTAAACTCTAATAAGTTGTATTCATCAGCTCATTGTAGTTATGTTTTCCAATTGAATGAATATTTGATTCACATCTTCTCCAAATCTTCTTCTTCTTCTATTCTAGTCTCTTGAGTTTATCTCTATTGTTATATTTCCAAAATAGAAAAATTTAAAAGTTTACGCGATTCCTAAAAAGGGGCCTACAGATGCGAAAATAGGCGCAAAAAAATGGTTTGAGTATACGTGATGATCCTCCAACTCAATACAGATGTCCTCATAAAGTGTTTTGAGAAAAAAAAATTGAGTGCTCACGGGGCCAGATCCATGGGATAATATACACGAAAAATTAAGGAATTTGCGCGATTCCTAAAAAAGTGTTTGTAGATGCGGAATTTGGCGTTAAAAAAATGGTGTGAGCATACGTGATGATTTCACAACTCATTACGGAGGTACTCATAAGATTTTTTGAGAAAAAAAGTTTGGGTGCTTCGGGGCGCCAGATCCATGGGATAATACACACAAAAAATTGAGAAATTTGCGCGATTTCTAAAAAAAGTCCATGTAAATGCGGAAACATGCGTTAAAATGGTGTGAGTATACGCGATGGTTCCCCAATTCTTTACGGAGGTTCTCATAAAGTTTTTTGAGAAAAAAAATTAGGTGCTCTGGACACCATATCCATGGGCTAATACACATGAAAAATTGAGAATTTTTCGTGATTCCTAAAAAAGGTATGTAAATGCAGAAATTGGTGTTAAAATTGATGCGAGTATACGTGATGGTTCCCCAACTCATTACGGCGGTCCTCGTAAAGTTTTTGAAAAATAAAATTTGGGTGCTTTGCGCGCCAGATCGATGGTCTAATACACACGAAAAATTGAGAAATTTATGTGATTCCTAAAAAAGGGTGTGTACATGCGGAAATAGGGGTGAAACATATTGGTGTGAGTATACGTGATGGTTCCCAACTCAATACGGAGGTTCTCATTAAGTTTTTAAGGAAAAAAAAATTTAGGGTTTTTTAGGCGCCAGATGCATTGGCAAATATACACGAAAAATTGGAGAATTTACGCAATTCCTTAAAATGGGCTACTAAATGAGGAAATGGACTCGAAAAAAATATTGTGAGTATACATGATGGTTCTCCAATTCAAAATGGAGGTCCTCATAAAGTTTTTTGAGGAAAAAATTTTGGGTGCTCTGCGAGTTTGATCCATGGGCTAATACATAAGAAAAATAGAGAAATTTGCGCGATTCCTAAAAAAAGGCATGTAGATGCAGAAATAGGCGCAAAAAAATTATGTGAGTATACGTGATGGTTCTCCAACTCAATACGGAGGTCCTTATTAAGTATTTTCAGAAAACAATTTGGAGTTTTCCGGGTGCCAGATCCATGGGCTAATGCACACGAAAAATTGAGAAATTTGGGAGATTCTAAAAAGGGCATGTAGATGCGTAAATGAGTGCGGAAAAAATGTGTGAGTATACGTGATGGTTCCCCAACTCAATACGGAGGTGATCATAAAAAATTTTGAGAAATTTGTTTTGGGTGCTACGAGTTCCAGATCCATGGGCTAATACACACGGAAAATTGAGGAATTTGCATGATTCTAAAAAACGGCATGTAGATTCGGAAATTGATGCGAAAAAAATGGTGTGAGTATATGTGATGGTTCCTCAACTCAATACAGAGGTCCTCACAAAAAATTTTGAGATAAATTTTCTTGGTGCTTCGGGCACCAAATCCATGTGCTAATACACACGAAAAATTGAGGAATTTATGTGATTCCTATAAAATGGCATGTAGATGAAGAAATAGACGCGAAAAAAATAATGTGAGTAACGTGATGGTCCCCCAACTTAATATGGAGGTCCTCATAAAGTTTTTTGAGAATAAAATGTTGGGTGCTCCGGGCACCTGACCTATGGACTAATACACATGAAAAATTGAGAAATTTGTGTGATTCCTAAAAAAGGGCCTGTAGATGCGGAAATGGGCGTGAAAAAAATTATATGAGTATACGTGATGGTTCCCCAACTCAATACGGAGGTCCTCATATAGTTTTTTAAGAAAAACATTTTGGGTGCTTTGGACGTCAGATCCATAGGCTAATACACACGAAAAATGTAGAAATTTACACGATTTCTAAAAAAGGGGTTGTAGTTGCGGAAATGGGAGCAAAAATTGGTGTGAGTATATGTGATGGTCCCCAACCCAATACGGAGGTCCTCGTAAATTTTTTTAGGTTCTCTGGGCGCCAGATTTATAGGCTAATACTCACGAAAAATTGAGAAATTTGCGCGATTTCTAAAAAAGGGCATGTAGATGCGGAAATGGGTGCGAAAAAAATTGAGTGAGTATACATGATGGTTTCACAACTTAATAAGAAGGTCCTCCTAAAATTTTTTGAGAAAAAAAATTTGGGTGCTCCTGGCGGTATATCCATGGGCTAATACACACGAAAAATTGAAATATTTGCGCGATTCCTAAAAAAGGGCCTGTATATACGAAAATGGGAGCGGAAAAAATAGTGTGAGTATACGTGATGATTCCCCAACTCAATATGAATGTCCTCATAAAAAAAAATTAGAAAATTTTTTTAGGTGCTCCGGGCGCCAGATCCATGGGCTAATACACACGAAAAATTTAAGAATTTGTGTGATTCTTAAATAAGGGTGTTTACATGCGGAAATGAGCGCGAATAAAATGGTGTGAGTATATGTGATGGTTCCCCAACTCAATACGGAGGTCCCCATAAAGTTTTTTGATAAAAATATTTTGGGTGCTCTGTGCGCCAAATCGATGGGCTAATACACACGAAAAATTTAGAAATCTACGCGATTCCTAAAAAGGGGCCTGTAAAAAAATGGCCTGAGTATACGTTATGATCCCCAACTCTATACGAAGGTCCTCATAAAGTGTTTTGAGAAAAAAAAATTGTTGCTTAGGGCGCCAGATCCATGGGCTAATATATACACGAAAAATTAAGGAATTTGCGCGATTCCTAAACACGTGTTTGTAGATGCAGAATTAGGCGTTGAAAAAATGGTGTGAGTATAACTGATGATTCAACAGCTCATTACGGAGGTCCTCATGTGGTTTTTTGAGAAAAAAAGTTTGGGTGCTTCGGTACGCCAGATCCATGAGCCAATACACATAAAAAATTGAGAAATTTCTGTGATTTCTAAAAAAAGTGCATGTAAATGCGAAAATATGCGTTAAAATAGTGTGAGAATACGTGATGGTTCTCAAGTTCAATACGGAGATCCTCATAAAGTTTTTTGAGAAAACAAATTGGATGCTCTGGGGCACCAGATCCATGGGCTAATACAAATGAAAAATTGAGAAACTTTCGTGATTCCTAAAAATGCAGAAATTGGTGTTAAAATGGTGTGAGTATACATCGTGGTTCCCCAACTTATTACGGTGCTCCTCGTAAAGTTTTTTGAGAAAACACTTTGTGAGCTCTGTGCGCTAGATCCATGGGCTAATACACACAAAAAATTGATAAATTTGTGTGATTCCTTAAAAAGGGAGTGTAGATGCGGAAATGGGGGTGAAACATATTGGTGTGAGTATACGTGATGGTTCCCAACTCAATACGGAGGTTCACATTAAGTTTTTTAAGAAAAAAAATTTTGGGTTTCTTTGGGTGCCAGATGCATTGGTAACACACGAAAAATTGAGGAATTAGCGTGATTCCTTAAAATGGGCTAGTACATGAGGAAATGGACTCAAAAAAAATATTGTAAGTATAAGTGATGGTTCCTCAATTCAATATGGAGGTCCTCATAAAAAAATTTGAGAAAAAATTTTGGGTGCTCCGGAGTCTGATCCATGGGCTAACACAAGAAAAATAGAAAAAATTGCGCGATTCCTAAAAAAGGGCCTGTAGATGTAGAAATAGGCACAAAAAAATGATGTGAGTATGCGTGATGGTTCACCAATTCAATACGGAGGTCTTCATTAAGTTTTTTAAGAAAACAATTTAGGGTGCTCTGGGTGCCAGATCCATAGGCTAATGCACACAAAAAATTGAGAAATCTGGGTGATTCTAAAAAAGGGCCTATAGATGCGGAAATGGGTGCGAAAAAATGTGTGAGTATACGTGATGGTTCCCCAACTAAATACGGAGGTGCTCATAAAAAAATTTGAATTTTTTTTTTGAGTGCTACGGATGCCAGATCCATGGGTTAATTAACACGAAAAATTGAGCAATTTGCGTGATTCTAAAAAAGGGCATGCAGATACGAAAATGGGTGCGAAAAAAATTGTGTTAGTATACGTGATGGTTCCCCAACTCAATACGAAGGTCCTCATAAAGTTTTTTGAGAATTTTTTTTTTGTGCTTCGGGCACCAGATCCATGGGCTAATACACACGAAAAATTGAGAAATTTGCACGATTCCTAAAATAGGGCATGTAGATAAGGAAATAGGCGCGAAAAAAATGATGTGAGTAAACGTGATGGTCCCCCAACTTAATATGGAGGTCCTCATGAAGTTTTTTGAGAAAATAATTTTGGGTGCACCGGGCACCTGACCTATGGATAATACACACGAAAAATTGAGAAATTTGTGCGATTCTTAAAAACGGGCCTGTAGATGCGAAA
This sequence comes from Solanum gracilifrons, assembly GCA_029582605.1. Lineage (NCBI taxonomy): Eukaryota > Viridiplantae > Streptophyta > Magnoliopsida > Solanales > Solanaceae > Solanum > Solanum gracilifrons. The sequence goes on from JAJOOH010072465.1 coordinate 13,594, forward strand.
ATTGGCGTGAAAAAAATTATGCAAGTATACGTGATAGTTCTTCAACTCAATACGGAGGTCCTCATAAAGTTTTTTGAGAAAAACATTTTGGGTGCTTTGGACGCCAGATCTATAGGCTAATACATACGAAAAATGGAGGAATTTGTGCAATTCCTAAAAAAGGACCTGTAGTTGAAGAAATGGGAGCAAAAAATGGTATGAGTATACGTGATGGTCCCCCAACTCAATACGGAGGTCCTCATAAATATTTTTAGGTTCTCTGGGCTCCAGATTTATGGGCTAATATTCACGAAAAATTGAGAAATTTATGCGATTTCTAAATTAGGGCATATAGATGCGAAAAAAATGGAGTGAGTATATGTGATGGTTTCACAACTCAATAAGAAAGTCCTCCTAAACTTTTTTGAGAAAATTTTTTTGGGTGCTCCTGGCGGTAGATCAATGGGATAAAACACACGAAAAATTGAGAAAATTGCGCGATTCCTAAAATAGGGCATGTATATGCGAAAATGGGCGCGAAAAAATGGTGTGAGTATACGTGATGATTCCCCAACTTAATACGAAGGTCCTCATAAAAAAAATTAGAAAAAAAATTTAGGTGCTCCGAGTGCCAGATCTATGGGCTAATACACACGAAAAATTTAAGAATTTGTGCGATTCCTAAATAAGGGCATATAGATGCAGAAATGAGCGCGGAAAATGGTGTGAGTATATGTGATGGTTCCCCAACTCAATACGAAAGTCCTCATAAAGGTTTTTGAGAAAAAAAATTTGGATGCTTCGGGTGCATGATCAGTGGGTTAATATTAACACACGAAAAATTGAGAAATTTGCATGATTTCTAAAAAAGGAATTGTAGATACATAAATGAGCGCAAAAAAATAGTGTAAGTATACATGATGGTTCCCCAACTCAATATAGAGGTCCTTAGAAATATTTTTGAGAATTCTTCCCCAATTCTTTAGGGAGGTGCTCATAATATTTTTTCTTAAAAATACTTGGGGTGCTCCAAGGCATCAAATTCATAGGCTTATATACACAAAAATCGAGAAAGCCACGTATTTCCTAAAAGTTGACTCGTAAATGCAAAAATAGGCCTTGAAATATGGTGGGACCATGCGTAATGCTTCCCTAACTTATTACGGAGGTCCTCATAAAAGTTTTTTTAGAAAAAGTTTTTGGGTGCTCCAAGGCGCCAGATCCATGGGCTAATACACATGAAAAAATAAGAAAGTTGCGTAATTCCTAAAAGTTTGCTCGTAATTGCGAAAATAGGCCTTAAAATGGTGGAACTATACATAATGCTTCCCCAACTCATTACAGAGGTCCTCATAAAGTTTTTTCAAAGAAAAAATTGAGTTATATAAAGCACCAGATCCATGGGCTAATACACACGAAAAAATAAGAAAGTCGCATGATTCCTAAAATTTAGCTCGTAAATGCGAAAATAGACCTTAAAATGGTGGGACTATACATAATGATTCCCCAACTCATTATGAAGGTCCTCATAAAGTGTTTTTAGAAGAAAAAAAATCGGGTGCTCCAAGGTGCCAGACCCATGGGCTAATATACACGAAAAATTAAAAAAAGTCACTTAATTCCTAAAATTTGGCTCGTAAATGTGAAAATAGGTTTTAAAATATGGTGGGACTATACGTAATGCTTCCTCAACTCATTACGAAAGTCCTCATAATGTTTTTCAGAAAAAAATTTTGGGTGCTCCAAGGCGCCAGATCCATGGGCTAATACATACGAAAAAACAAAAAAGTCGCGTAATTCCTAAAAGTTGGCTCGTAAATGCAAATGTAGGCCTGAAAATGATGGGACTATATGTAATTTCTCATCAAATTATTACTGAGGTACTCATAATAATTTTCAGAAAATTTTTTTTAGATGATCCAAGACGTCAGATCCATGGGCTAATCTCTAACATTACTATTGAAGAAGGAGTTAGTTAGAACCTTAAAGGCATTTATGTAATTAGAGGCAACTATAGGATTAACTGAGTAAATAAGAGTTAGTTATGATTATAGAGAACTAATCTCTATATAAGTTATACTCATCAGCTCATTGTAGTTATGTTTTCCAATTGAATGAATATTTGATTCTCTTCTTCTCTAAATCTTCTTCTTCTTCTATTCTAATCTCTTGAGTTCATCTCCATTGTTATATTTCCTCAAATAATCACATGCTATCATAGCAATTCAACTAGTTGTTCTAGTTTGAAAATCGATCCACAATTTTGTCTAAAGTCCGTAGTTTATGAAAATTGGAAGTCCTATGCCCTCAATTAACTAGGCATATGGCATGGTAATCGTGATGAAGACGGAAGTTTATAGTTGCAAATTCTGGAATTTTAGGGGTAAATCCTGCGTCTACTGGGAGCAGTGCCCTGTTCTCTAGAAGTGGTCCTTCATGGTACAAGAAGAATTAAAATCTTCAGTGTGAGTTTTGTAAAATGAAAGGGCACACAAAGGAGGTGTGTTACAAATTAGTGGGATATCCACAAGACTACAACAAGTTCAACAAGAAAAGGAGTTCAGGCTGGAGTTAATTGGTACAACTCAGGTGCTTGGGCTCATAATGTGATATTTGACAGTCACTTTCAAGGGCGTGATCAGTGTGATAGCATGGTTGATACATATAATGTTGTGACTGAAGGGACTGGTCAAATTACAAAGGAAAATAATGTAGTAGTTGAAGTCACTCATATTGGATCAAGTAATGTTTCTACAAGGACCTCTTTGTCCAATGTATTGCATTTTCCCCAATTCAAGTTTAATCTGATGTTTGTGTCGAAACTAACAAAAGAACTCGGGTGCTCAGTGAGTTTCTTTCCTGATTTTTGCCTCTTTTAGGATCGAAGGGTGAGAGAGATTGGTAGAGAGGAAAATGGACTATACATCCTAACTGGAAATACAAATGTTCAGCATCAAAATAGCGGATGTGCTCTTGCAGTAAAAGAAGACAACATCTATGGGATATCTGAAGATGTAGATTTGTGGCACAAGATGTAGTCTTGGCATAGTTTATTAGACCAATTGTGCCTATACCCCCTCAGCAAACTGGGGTGGCTAAGAGAAAACACACACATTTGCTAGAAGTAACAACGGCAATCAGATTTCAAGTTGTGATAACTATCAGGTTTTGGGGTCTGCGTTTTAGTTGATGTACTACCTATTTCAGTGTTGCAATATAGGTCTCCATATGAGGTGTTTTACAACAAAAAAACCTTGTGTCTCACATTTAAGAGTACTTGGTTGTCTCTGTTATGCTAAGGATATGCAAGAGCTTGACAAGCTAAAACCAAAGTCTAAGGTTATACACAACACATTTCATGAGAACAAGGCTGTCACTTTGGTGAGGATCTGTTTATGCAGAAGGAAGACCTGAGACCCAGTATGCTTGAATCTCAAAAGGCACACTCTTGATCAATTGAAGTCTGCCACTATATGAAAGAAACTTAGTGGTCTAGCTACTGATTCTAGAGATAATACTATCGATAATAGGCATGTATTGTTGAACAGTAAGCTTCTTTGAGGATAACGATACCCCTAGATAGTTTAAAGGGCATTTCTCCCCTAGTGAAATTCAATTCTTGTAGTAACTACTGCTTAAATTCATCACTCACACCAGCAACATACAGTGAGCTCTTGTCCATATTAGCATGAAGACCAGAAACCTCAGAGAACAGATTGAATGCTTTCATCATGAGGTGTATAGACACACATTAAGAGGTCATTGGCCAGTTTTTCTACCAAAGCATCACACAGACAATAACAACAACAATAACATACCCAACGTAATCCCACAAGTCAGGCCTGGGGAGGGTAGTGTATACACAGACCTTACCCATATCTTGAGAGATAGAGGGGCTATTTCCGATACAGATACACCCATCACATTGATAATAGCCCTTCTATCTCCGATAGACCCATCACATTGATAATAGTTCAACTAATAAGGATACTTCATGATATTAGACAAATGAACGAAACTTTTGAGCTCTAGATTACATCTGCTTGTTCACACATATGAGGAAATCGCAATCAAAACTAAATCTTGCATTTTGTATAATTGAAAAGAAAAATTGACCAATCAAACCAATCATCTTTTGATATACTCAAAACCAAAAATGGTACATATGATATGAAATCTCTATGAGGGAAAAGAAACAACAAAGAAAATACACATTCTACCAATTCCTACAAAAGAACACAAACTATATATAATGTATCACAAAACATCATTTTACTACAAAAAATTTTAGTTAAAAGAGTCTTCTTTTCCTTTTTCCTCTAGCAATCTTTATGTTACCAAGAAAACTAACCCATTTCTGCAAATCTTCTTTCAACAACAAACCTACCAATGCAGCACAACAACAAAACCCTAATGCCCAATCCAAAACCCCTCTTTTCCACACATTAACAGAAAACCCAAAAAGGGTTAAACCCAAACCCCCCAAAAAGACATCAATTTCCAATCTTTTCATCAAAATCAACCACAACCCAACACCAAGAATTGCAAAAAACACAACCCCAAATCCCCAATTCATCTTCTTTCTACTTTTTCTTCTTCCCCACCCATCAAAACCACCCGACCCGAAACTAAACCCACCACCTCCACCTCCACCATTTCCACCACCAAATTCCCTTAAAATAGAATCCAATGGCTCTGGTAAAAGCTTGAGCTTTGAAGCAATGAAGTAAGCTGATTCTAGCATGATTTTCGTTGATCTAACAGACCCAGATGGCCTTTTCTTTTTCCAAGCTGATACAATCGGTTTCTGCAAATGCAAATGCAAATGGGGAAGAACCCCATTTCTGGAAAATGGATCGGAATGGTTCACTGCAAGATTTCTTGAAGGAAAATCACTGGTTTTTCGAATTGAATTTGGTAAAAGGGAAATATACTTGGCTTGAGTGCTCTGCATTTTCGCTCTAAGAAAAATTTGAAGAGCTAACCGCAACCTTACGGTAATTTTGGCAAAAAAGAGAAAGGAAAGGAAAATAAAAGGACCGTTGATAGGTTTTAACGGTAAGGATGGTTTGTATAGTCAAAAACATATCTAAATTATTGTTTTTACAATTTATATTTTTTTATTTTGTGTATATTAACTTATTATCGAGATGTATTTCAATATCAATAAATCATAGTTAGATATCAAAATGGATGAAAGCGTGATAGTTTAGGTATTCTTTTGTAGCCATTAATCAATTATACTTCCTCTTGTGTATAGGAATCGATTAAATTTGAGAATATATCACGTGAATTCGTTGTAAATATTGTGATCTAGTTCATGGAAGTATAATGCATTTTGATGGAATGTATTTTCACGGACGAAAAGCGATGGAATACACTATTGTGGTAGCCGAAATAGCGGATTCCCCTGCTACATTACAATACCTTGCTTCTTATACAGGAACAGCTCTGACTGAATATTTTATGTATTGTAATGACACACTTTAGTCATTTATGATGATCTCTCCAAACAAGCGCAAGCTTATAGTTGAATTGACAATCAAAAAGAACGTTGCTTCTAGTGACCCTAATTGAGGAAATATGATGCTAACGATTCTTATTCTATCCTATATAAGGGATCTCTTTGAGAAAAAATGATTTGGAATTTGAAGAAGGGGAGGGAGGGAGGAGTTCTTAACCCGCAAAAAGATTATTCAATTACATAGTTTAAACTTCTAGATTATGATATCCTCAAGACTTTCTATTTGATTATATCGAAAGGCTCAATGAATTACGATTTCACTTTTGATTCAGATTATTTCAAGACAAGCAAATTATTTATAATAATAAAAAAAGAGCTTCAAAAGAGTTAATAATTCAGATTCTTTGGCCTTATCATTATCCTTGTAAGATTTAGCTTATATGAATCATTATTGATTGATATTAATAATAGTTAAAAATAAGACATAATACATACTATTTTAACTTGACGTCAATTTACATTTAAAACCTTTAATTCTGAACGTGTATAAATAGATATTTAAATTGTCATAAAATTGAAAGTAGATACACATATCCTACATAACAAATATCACGTAATTTGCCATATAGGACACATATATCTCACACGATTTGTCATGTATAATGCGTGTCTATTAATTTGATTTTATGATAATTTAAATATTTACTCATGTACATACAAATTAGAAGATCATATATGTCATTTGAGTTTAATTTAAAATATACGTTTATGTATTATATTATATGAATTCATTTTCAAACATATATATTTATTTTTTTCAATTTCTTCCAACCAATAGTCACATGCACGTGACAATTCCTAACTTGGACATTTCTGTAAATATCCTTAATTCCAGACCTAAATTATTTGCTTTCATTGCTCTTAATTTCCAAAAAAATTCCACAAATTTCGTTCTACTGGTCCATTTTCTTCTCTTCTAGATTCCTCTCAGTTCAATCTTCGAAAATCTCCAGTTTTCTTACAATTATCAACGAATTACCCCTCAAAATCTCCATTTCTACACAATCTCCTGATTTTTCTCTCTCGATCGATGTAATTTTCACCCAAAATCGTTAACAATTCAATCGCCCAAAAGTATTTTTTCTTTTTATCAGTTTTAGGGTTCAAATCTTTAGCTTCAATCAGTTTAGTTGAGTAGGAATCTCGGAAATGAAGATCGTGTATGGTTTTTGTACAGTTCAGTGTTAATTGTAGATCCCCCAAATTTTCGTTTTGATCAATTTAGGGTTCAATCTTTAGCTGCAATCGGTTTGGTTGATTGGGGTTTGTGGAAATGAAGATCGTGTATGGTTTTTTTACAGTTCAATGTTCATTGTAGAACCCTCAAGTTTTCATTTTGATCAATTTAGGGTTCAATTCTTAGCTTTGATAAGTTTAGTTTAACATCAGTTCAGTATTCATTGTATAGAACCCCCCAAGTTCTCGTTTTGATCAATTTAGGATTTTAAGTCTTTAGTTGTAATCAGTTTGATTGTTTAGGATTTTGGAAATGAGGAATTTTCGTCTAGCATGTGATAGATTTGTTTGATTTATGTATAGTTCAGTATTCGGTGTAGACGCCGTTGTTTTGATCAATTTAGGGTTCAATTTTTAGCTTTGATCAGTTAAGTGGATTAGGAGTTAGTGGAAATGAAGATTGTGGAATTGGATGGCTCGTTAATAGAAGGTGATGGTAAGTGTGTGAACACTGAGAGACGGGTGATTGTTGGTGTTGATGCTAAGAGAGTGTTGGTTGGAGCCGGAGCTCGGATCCTCTTCTATCCGACACTTTTGTACAATGTTTTTCGTAACAAAATTCAGTCGGAGTTCAGATGGTGGGATCAAATTGATCAGGTTTACTTCATCCTTAACATAAGTTTACACTCCTTTCCCTAAAAAGAATGAGAGTCTAGAACACCTAGGTCAATGCATTTTATTTTTTCAATGATCTCTCAATTTTTCAAAGTAAAATTGCATATTAAGAAATTATGTACTGTGTGATTTCCATAGTTGTAAGATATTTGATAGATGTTTGAGAAAATTGTTGTAGAAAACTTTTGGACTCGCCAAAAAGTGCCGTTGTCTTTGCAGATGGATGCTTGCCAGATAATGGGTTTATCTAGTCCAATTTGACAGTTTTTATCTATGGAAATGCGGGGGAAAGAGTAAATTTTGTATAGGGATGAGTTGTTGTGTGCAATAACTTATTCTTTAGTTGCTTGCGCATTTGCAACTTTGAAGAAGTAAGGAAATTGCCTCCTCCTGTTCCTGCCTCCACACCCCGCTTTCATAATGAAAAGTCTAAAGGGAGAAATAAACAATTACTTCTCATTTGTCCTCCATTAGTTTAATATGTTGTGGTCGATGCTTTTGTGACTCTGCTTTTTTGTTTGTTCAGTTTCTCCTTCTTGGAGCAGTTCCATTTCCATCAGATGTCCCTCGGTTGAAGCAGCTTGGTGTTGGTGGTGTAATAACGCTGAATGAACCTTATGAAACTTTGGTACCATCATCATTGTACCATGTGAGTGATACATGTATTAAATATCATCCATTTTCATAGTCATAATATGTGATTATATTCTCGATAAGCTTTTTCTCCTGAGAAGCTTTCGGACTATGATGTTTGTTTTTTCAATAGCTCAATTAAAATTTGCTTAGTTTGTTAATTGGTGTGTGCATATAGCAGGGTATTAGTTTTCGTTTGTCACAAATTTAACATTAGTACCAAATGACATGATAAAATCTTCAGGGTGTTGCTCAGGATACCCAGAGTGACATGTAGACACATCCCCTGTTGTAGGGTGGTAAAGATTTCCTTTCATGAATGAGTAGGCAGTTTATGAGCATCAAAGAGTAAACAATCTTCTGTCATTGAAACTTCACAGTTTTGATCTCATATGATATCGATCAGTAAATACACGTTTCTCTATTTCTGATATCCCATATTTCACTACCTGAGGTGGACACCACCTTCTGCCTGTATTATACAAAGACATGGAACAGCTTTCCCCCTTCCTTCCATCTCTGCAACTACAGTGTGCTGCAGAGGTTGGTATCTTCAAGAGACTCCTTGATACCCTTTACGATTTGTTTGATTGGTTTTTTTCCTTTTTAATTTGATACTGTTTTTAATGCATGGTAGAAATGGGTTTCCACACGTAGAGGTGTATTCACATTCCTTTACTCTGATTTCAGGCCCATGGAATAGACCATCTCGTTATTCCAACCAGAGATTATCTTTTCGCACCCTCTTTCGTGGATATAAACCGAGCAGTAGATTTTATTCACAGTGAGTGATTGTCATTTATCTTCTGTATTATTGACTTATTGTAGGCCCTTCCTCACTTCCTTTTTTGCTTCTCTGTCGCAGGGAATGCATCCTGTGGTCTGACTACTTATGTGCATTGCAAGGCCGGAAGGGGAAGGAGCACAACCGTTGTGCTTTGCTATTTGGTAGCTACCTTAACCCAATATAAAGCCATTTGTTTTCTGTGTGGATATTGTTTCTTGGCCAGCTAATTTTTTAACTTTCAAATGACTGAAAAGGTTGATTCTTTCACTAATTTAGGTCGAATATAAGCACATGACTCCTGCTGCAGCGCTGGAATTTGTCCGTTCCAGAAGACCAAGAGTTTTATTGGCTCCTTCTCAATGGAAGGTAAAGAACATTTCGAGTAAATCTTCTGCTCCATTGTGCAACATAGGAAGTTTATCTGTGTGTCAACATATCTTTTTCGTTAAACAGGCTGTTCAAGGATTCAAGCAGCAGCGACTGGCATCTTCTCCACTCTCTAGTGACGCTGTGTTGATCACTAAAGCAGATCTTGAAGGGTATCATTCTTCTTCTGACGATAGTCGTTGTAAGGAGCTAGCCCTTGTTCCCCGAATCGCAAGAACACAACCAATGATAGCTCGATTATCCTGCCTCTTTGCGTCACTGAAAGTATCCAGCAGCTATGGACCCATCACCAGGCAACTGACCGAGGCACGTGCCTGCTAACTGCTGCACACTCATCAGCAGAGCTTCCTTGTACAGAATAGGTCTCTGCTTAAATAAGTTCCCAAGAGCTTTATATCTTTGATTCTGTAAGAGTTTAACATCAAGGGATTCTGAATACAGAAAAAAAAAACTGTTGAATGGGTCTTTCAACATTGTATAAACATGTGCAGAGTGTATGACTTTTGGTTTCATTTGTAAATATTTGGGTCATTATCACTCCCTCCATTTCAATTTATGTTAACATAGTTCGAATTGATACGGAGTTAAAAGAAAAAATTAAGACTTGAGAAACTTTTTTTTCTTAGTCATCGCGGTATAGCATTTGAAGCCAGAAAACTTTGAAACTTGTGACCTCAAACATGCTATAATATTTGTATGGTTATAAAAGTATACTAATAGTCAAGGTGTTTTGTTCACACTTAAATTAATTCATCAATATTTACATAGCCATAATTTTGGCATTATGCTAAACGAAATAATTTCAATTTTACAATAAATCCGATCCGAAGTACAGTAAGTTGAATTGAATGTCTTTTATATAGCCGACAGAGACTTTTCATATCTTATCTTATCCTATACCTAATGAAAAAGAAGTTTGTACAGAAATATTATGGAGTGCCACAACTTTTAATCGTTTTGTTGCAATGCAATAATAGAGCTAAATTCTTATATTCAATAATTTATTATAAAGTATTTTAAAATGAGACATTATAAATTTAAATAAAGGTGAAGAGTAAGTGTAAATATACTCAAAAATAAAGATCAACAAAAAAAGTTGTTATTGATATGTAAGATGAAGTTCGAGATCATTTGGACACGTGAAAGAACAGGAACACAAGTGCCTCAATAAGGAGATACAAGAAGTTAGCAGTGATAGCTATAGCCTATAAGTAGAGATAGAAGTAGATCGAAGAATAATTATGATTAGTTGATTAGACCAGACATAACATATTTTTAACGCACAAAGAACATGATGCTATTAGATAAGGAGAAGAAAGCATGAAAGTCAAAGCTCAAAGCAAAAAGTCAATAGATAATCGCAAACGTTTTCTCTCTTTTGTGTGAAAACAGGAGGGGTTTTTATCTAATTTCTTCAATTCTTAATTTATCACTATTATTAATGGGTTTTTTTTACTTTGGATATCTCACTATTTTTTATATCAATGCTTCTCTTTTCCAAGTATTTTCAATTAAAAATTACTTCACTTCTGTATTTTTCAAACATGTTTTTTAAAACGTTTTTCTTGGGACAAGGATCAATCAAAAACCACTTCTCTACCTCAAACAAGGCAGAGGTAAAGCATACGTACACTCAACTCTTCTCAGATCTCATTTGTAAGATAAGATGACACTAAGTATGTTGTTGTTTTTATTATACCAATTCCCAAGGCTAATTAATATCCATCAACCTTGGTATAAATTCATTGGATTCACAATATTAAGATAAAATTAGTATTTCTGCCCATTTTGGGTAAAGAGGAATTCTCAAAATTGTTAAATAGAGAAATCTGATGACTTCCAGCTGCAGCAGTAATGCCCTATGACATTATGTCATCAAATATCAAAGAAAGCTGAATGAATTACAAACTGTATACACAAAAACCATGTGCCCAGATGCTCTTTATCACAAAGCTTTGACAGAGCTGAATTATCTATAGCTTGTAACCCCCCTCTTATTTTCCGCAAATTACAGCCACACGCGTAAAGATTTTCTAAAAACCTAAAAAATAACAGCATGATAGTCCCTGCTGTGTACTTCGTAGTTGACAATTGATTTATTTGGAACGGAACCTGCTGCTGACTGCATCGTATGATGGGAGGGAGAGAACTGCGATTTTGAAGTAAAATGAGCAAACCCACGGGAAGTCGAGAGAAACAAATAATTATAAAGAAGGATTCACAATCTCAGTCACTTTCAATAGAAACAAATAATTGTAAATAAGGATTTACCATCTCCATAGGATGCCATGGTCAGAGGAGAAGAAATAAGCTTCTGCACAACGGAAGCAATATCTTTTGCTGAAACTGCATCAATGGCTTTCAAGAAATGCTCCACTGGTTTCCTGAGGGACCCAAAAGCAATTGGCATAGAAAATCTTTGTAAGTACTAATTTGATCAGAGAGGTACAACGATCGATCATACGTGAAGAGGCCCGAGAGAGGGAAACAGGGGGGGTGGGGGGGGGGTTCCTTTTCTGGACAAAGGAAGAACACCATTTTGATATCTTAGGGTCATTCATATACAATATCCGCGGCAAAATGGGTCTTTGAATGGAATTTTTAATATAGGGAGGACAAAGCCTGAATACAAAGTTTCCTCAAATCTTCTTGATATATAATATGGGAAAGCAAATTATATGATTAGCCAATTCAATGGAAGGTCAACATAAACCACCTAATCTATTTATTAGGTGGCACCAGTTTCTCAGATTCAAACAACGTAATATGGGCAATCCATAGAAGACTTCCAAGCGAACAATGTTCATTCAGAGCAGCAATTGTTTTAAATAATTAAGTCAGCTGGGTGAACATTAGAAACAAGTGTGTATATACCTCTCTCCATATGTCAAAAGCTGTCTGCCGATATCTTCTGATGCAACCATCTACAAATTAGACATCAGCGGTAAGCACATATATTATACAACATACATCTTTCTGTAAATCCAAGCCAATACAATATAGCAGTTGAATATTACATACCCGGGATTCCAAGTTCATCAGAATGGCAGACTTTGTAGCCTGTTTAGCACGGTTTAGCTGCACTTGGTCAACTGTGTGAAACGAGAAGAGGCAAAGCCACAAAATAGCAATCAGTAACAGGATAATAATGGTGGTGGAAAATTGCATTGGCATATCGATGGACTTCTTTAGTTTGAAAGAATACTTCCTCTGGGGAAGTAACAAAATTAGGCAGAAAATTCAACATAAATTTAGGGAAAACAAAGTAACAAAGTTCAGAATTATATGTCAAACCTTCACTAGGGTTTGCTACTGCAATAAGCTCTTTAACTGCTACATCAACAGCTTGAGGCCCAAAATCAGAGCTCTGATAACACAAACACCCAAGAGAGAGAGACTAAGCTTTGCAATTTAAGAAGTCGCTATTTCTTGTAGAAGTAACACAACATGAATCCAAAAGTGCTTCATAGATGGTTTCATGCTGGCATATGCAATGGTGAGTCACCCACATAAACAACAAAACAATAGAGTGACATGGTTTCTATCATTTGCCCACAATGGAGGAAACAACAACCTAACAAAACTAAGCCCTCATTTGTTTACACTCAATGAATGTCTAAACATAATAATTCATATCTCAATAATTAAGTTTGTTTTTTTAAATCTGAATCTTGATCCTTCAGATCTTAACCATCAAGTGAGTTTATTTTATTTTATTTTGCAATCACTTAAATAGGTATGAATAGATCTGAATGATTAAGATGTATAACAAAATTTTCATATCAATAAGGTGTTCATCAAGGATTTTCTAGAAAGATGGCAGTTCAACTTTCACGGCTAGCCGCCGCCGTCTACCATTATCAACTACCACTACTTACAACCACAATCCTCAGCCACAACACCTATGCTGCCAATATCGTTGTTAGTCATCCCCACCACCAACCACCATTACCACAACCACCACCAATAATTATCAACGATCAATTGATAACCATCAACCACCACTATATATCACCAACTACCGGCATCATTCACCGCCACTATCATTCACCACAATTATTAGCCGCCGCCACCACCCACTAGCTACTATCCACAACCAACACCATCTCAATCAACATCCACAACTAACATCAATGGCAATAATGTTGTTTAAAAGGTAAGGTAAAGAAGCTAGGTAAGTTCGTGACATTTCTATACCAATACCACAAGCACATTTCCATTATATCACAAGAAAATTTAGTAACACAGAGATATGTACTTGGCATAGATTATAGTTAAGTCATTAAGATCTGGATACTAAAACATCAAACCACCCATAATGACAAGATAATTCAAATGATAAATAGTAACCTATTCAGCAAGGTAGGGAGGAAAGGGGAAAAGAAAGGAAAAGGATCTGGATGAAAATGATGCGTAAGAGAGAGAAACAAACACAAGTTACCAGATCAAACATTTAGTTTGAAGACGGTGATAGCATTGATAGGAATCATTGTATCTTCGTTTGAAATAAAGACAGAAAGATGAGCGATAATGAAATCATCATAGGGCTTTTTACCGTAGTTCCTTGAATTCCAAATAGTCCAGTGTTATTGTAAATGCTGCTGAATGCAGAGAATGCGTGAATCTGTGGGTACTGATTTAAGACACGAAGATCTGCTCATCATTGTGGAAAATCATGTAAGTATGTGAATGCAAGAACTAGGAGAAAATCATATTTCCAAAACTAAATGAGTAAATATACAAATTCCAACTTTGTGCAGACCAATAACCAAGTACATATCCATCTGATTATCTAAATATCACCAAACAATTGCATTTAACTTGCTAATTTGTGAGTGTCAAATGAGTATGTTTCCTTTTGAGTTTTATAAGTAAATGTTAACCCGTCTATGTGAAACAGCACAGACTATGTTGACAAGACTCCATATGAAGAAGATACAATGGAGTACCAAATCCATCTTTCTGAAAAATTTCAACATGGGGAAACACAGTAGATGGTAAACAAGGGAGATGATGCCACCAGAAACTGAATTTAGAAGGGAGAAAGGAATGGAGATCAGGAGAACGGGGCCATCACTAAATCATGATTGCACCAGGGAGAGGTAGCCAGGAATGTCTGTGTCTTCAAAAAAGATCAATATGAAGCAGAAGATTGCAGTGGAACTGAAAGGCTCTGAATGATCCCAATAAAATAGTTATGATGAAACCAACAGTGTAAAAATGCAAATCATCAATGGTCTGCCTACAAAAATTAAAGACAAGGTGAACATTATGATTGCACGAAACTTATGGGGTTGTCTTTGGACGAAGTTTACATTTTCTAGTTCCATAGAATCCACCAAAGGAATACAGCAGCATGTTAACTTCAACAGGATGGTCTTTCAACAAAGTAGAAAGAAAGCTTGGAAGTGAATCTACTGTCTTGTTGTCCAGTAAGAACAGAAAGAAATTGATGGCATTTGAGAGCATTGAGAAATCAATCCGGAGCATTAAAGAGCTTCTTTATTTGGGCAGAGAAGAACTTTGGAAAGCTCAAAACTAAAATACGTATTATAAATTCTGACGAACCTCTTTGGGGCTATCATTTCTGGAATTACTTCAAATTATATAAGAAAAGTAAAGTCTGAGAAAAGCTTACATAATCTTGAGTACATCCCTTTTCCAGGACCGCCAGCTGAGAAAGATCCACCTCCTCCCATAAGCATCTGTTAAGTCCTCAAATTAAAAATTACATTCCAAAACCCACATATTATCACACAGACAAAGACAGAAAACCAACCTATAAAATCAGATGAATGTTCAAAACTATCAAAGCAACAAAGTTTTCTAATTTTCTAATTCATGATACATCTTAACAAATTAGGTCCCAAATTTCCTGATTAAACATGTATTACGAAGTAATCTTCATCCAAGTAGAGACTAACATATGCACACATACATCTCTCTTTTCAGTTCTTTTTTTTTTTTTTGGATTATTAACATCTCTTTTTGGGATTGGTGACGCATATGCATATGTTCCCCATAAGTTTGTTGAAATGTTGAGCTAATGGGGTTTTACAAATGGGTAATGACTTGACAAGATCTAAAGCTTAAGAGAGACTCAATGGAAATTAATTGATGAAAAAGCAAACTGTAGGAATCCCTTATACATCCCTCAGGAATCACGCCATACAGTTGGAATTGCATAACACAAGCTGAAAAAGCATAAGAAATGTTGAATCAGAAATTATATTGGAAGCATTAGGCTATTGTATAGAAGCTCTAATGTCAACTCCTACTCAAACACTCCTAAAGGGTCAATAAACCAACTACTAAACAAAGATTTTGTATCAGAGGGATCATACTAAAATTCGAAACCATTACAACGCTCTTTATAAGCTTTAAGGCCCAGTCCTACTCCTTCAAGGGTCAATAAACCAACTGGTAAACAAACACTGCTAATGTAACACCTATATTTCTATACAAACTCAACATTACAAAAATAAGTACAAAAATACAACAAGACTCCATAAACAAACTAAATTCATATTTTGCAGAATATTCAAAAAAGAGCAATAAAACCTTAATCCTGAAAGCAGGCAGGAACCTGTAAATCTTAATAGATTTGAGGACAAATATAGGAACATATTAAAGTAAAGACTTTTAAAATATATTTAAATGCTCAGCTTATGCCATCAATTTAATTATGCAAGCCCACAAAATGTTGATATTTGTGAACTATTTCACCACAAGTATATTATAAACTGCATCCATTTCGAAAGCAAGAATTTTTTTAAGTTCAATATTTGTAGGAATTGACACTTTAGAACTGTTTTATCATGTTAGACTAACCATACAAATAGATCTATTGTACAATATTTCAAAAGTTTCTTGATATGGTTCTTTAGGCAATATTTTATGCTTTTCCATTTCCTGAGATTGTTTGAATTTGAGAGTTAACCTTTGTTGTTTGGCCAACTGGGAGATGGAAAGGGGAAGTGCAAGAAAATCAAAAAAAATTCTCATAAGTTGTTGGACCTATGAGAAAATCCTTCCTGCCAAAGTTGTAAGATTGTAAAACACATGCAATTCATACTTAAAATATCATTTTTCCTTTTTCCAATAACCAAAATAAATGGCCACATACGATTTTCCTTCTCCTTTGTTTATTCATTTACATCATTTGTTTTATTTGACATTTTCCAGGAAGCACATCACAAACTGTCCTGTGATTTTTTGAACATCCAAATGGACCTGATAGGGAAAATCTGGTGCAGTCTACACATTCGAAGAATTTAAATGAAACATATGTACCTGAAGAACTGCTAAAGTCATTGATTCTTTTTCAGACATCCAGCCACCGGGAACTTCAAAGGCAAGAGCAAAATGAGACATCTGGTTTAAGAGGGGACATAGAAACGTGTTAGACACAGAACACAACACGTATGTAAAGAGGAGATGGGGAGGAGGGAGAGATAAAAAAGACGTTTCAGATACATACCTCTGCATCGGCTTGACAGCGGTAATCTCCTCCCACATACACAGGTTTAGGTTCTTCAGTGGTGGCCACCTTAGGTAAATCAGACAGAAGAGGTTCTGCAACTTTTAAGAATTCTTCATGTTCAACACCAGATGCAGCAAGAACCATCCGAGGAGCAGTATAATTCTCCTGTAAGAAGGAAAACCAGTTTAAAAACAGAAGTTCCTCCGCAAAAGTAAGTAGTAAAAGAGGATGTAGGAAGATCAGGGTTTTAACACTCACAGCTACAAACTCCTCCAGCACTGTGCTGTTTAACCTGTTTATTGTAGCTTCTGTGGCCATCAGAGAATTCCCATATGGACCAGCATAACCAGCAGAATGAACTGCCTCCAAAAGCAAGTGTTGAGGGTTTTTGGAGTACTCGCTAATCTCAGCTTTAACCTTCTCAAGCTGCAAAGGCGAATATTATTCTCAGAAAAAACAGTTTGAAAGCCGTTTCAAGGTACACCAAAGATGACCAAGAAGAGGGAAACCTGTTCTTTAACTTCCCAATCCAGGAATGCAGGATTTCTAACACAGTCTGCAAGCATCTCCACCATTTGTGGTACATAAGTTTTCAAAGCATCATAAGTGTAGATCATATGCTCTCGTGAGGCTGAAGCTGTTACATTACCACCAATTGCTTCAATTTCTCGTACAATACGCAAGTGACTCCGGTTTAATGTGCTTTTGAAGGCCATGCGTTCCAAGAGGTGTGTGGCTCCATATGAAGCTGGTGTCTCGTAAATAGATCCACAGTCAACATAGAGGCCAATTGAGGCAGCAGGGTTCTGGACTCAATAAAGTAGAACCATAATTAGAAACTGCAGTAAAGGTAATTCAACGTGAATTCAGTTGTAAAAAAATCTAGAATTCATACCACCGATGCTTCAGAGGCCACTTTGAGACCATTGGCGAGAGTCGTTATCTGGGTCTTTGCAGGTTCTACAAAATCAGGTAATGGTGGCGAGAGTTTAACATCATTGAGGGGGAAATCCAAGGGAGTCACTGAACTTGACGTATCACCAGTTATCCAACTAAAAAGACCCCCAGATGGCTTGGTTGCAACAGCAGCTGAACTTGAAAATCTTGTCAAGACCCTGTTGCCTTGACGTGCCTACAATGCTTTATACTTTCAGAAAATGTGTAATCTAATGATTATCTTTTCATGAACATGAAGTTGATAACAAAACCTTACATCAGAATGCATCAAACAGAAAGTACGAATTCTACTTCAACCTTTTATTAAATAAAAAATACCCTATGCCCAATCCCTCTCCCCAAGAGTCAATAGTGATCCTTCCTCAATTTACTCCCTTGGTGACTCGAACCGCCAACCTCAATGTTGGAGATGGAGAGTGATTCAACTTCAGCACCCATCCCTTATATTATCAATTCTACTCTTAGATAAACCAGAACAATGTTCCGTAATATTAACTTTTCACAGTCTAATTCGACCTACTTAGAGCAGAAATTAGCTTTAAAACTTGGTCCTTTTTCCAAATTTCCCTCCATTACTCGTAAATGCTCCCAAATTCTGTTCGCAATTCAACCTTCACCCATAAAAATGAAATATTTTGTATATCCCATTTAGAGCAATTCAATGAATTCCCAGTTGTAATACCAAACCACCAAAATCGTGGGATGGTGATCATAGTGGTTAATGAAGCGGGTTGAAAACTACAAGGCCTCAGGTTTCAAATGCTGGCCAGCAGAGACAAAATAAAATACTAGGTGATTTCTTTCTATTTGTCCTAGTCTAGGTGGACAGAGTCAGCCAATAATTGTAGTTGAGAGGTAGAAGGTATCCCGTGGAATTAGTCAAAGTGCACACAAGTCGGCCCGAACACCACGGTTATCACAAAAAAAATGATCAAATAGTTTGCACCCAAGGGGGTGGCCTAATGGTCATGGAAGTGTGCTGAGACCTATGAGGTCTTGACAAATTCCAATAGAGACAAAACCCGGATGATTCCTTACCATCTATTCTAGGTAGCCTTGGTGGTCATAGTTACATGTTACCTGGTAGAAGGTCGCATGTATTCATATATAATTAGTCGATTAGTCGAGGTGCGAGTAAGTCAGTCCAAACACCACATTTATAATTAAAAAAATGATCAAATCAATGCCTTTATCAGATAAATTTTTTTAATAAATTTTGAAAAACAGAGAAATAAACTCTATCTCCCATACATGATTAAACTCAATATATTCCATCTAATAAATTTATCCAATAAATAACATAGCCGTCATATCGACAAAAAAAACGACCTAAGATCAGATCCAAAGATCTAACTAGATATCTGCAGAATCGATTTTAATATCTGAATCTAACAATAACACAAGAAAAATCATTGCGCTAAAATTAATTACAGTTTATATGTAGATTTTTTCACATATCTGCGTGTGAAAAAAAAAATTAAAAATATGGCTGACCTTAAGAGAGCTGAGGCGAGACGATGCGCATCTGTACATTTTGACGGTGATAATCGGAAAACTGAGTAGAGCTCCGGGAAGATGAGAAAAGCGATTTTGTAGGGGGGGGAAATTCAGTGAAAAATGAAGCTGCGGAGAAGAGGAGCAAATATTTGGGTGTATTGGAATTTGGAAAAAATTGAGAAACTTTCTTTGATGGGCTTTTTACAAGAATGTAAATAGCCCATTGGGCTAAGGGATAATTGGGTGGGCTAGTCACTTTCGGAAATGTTTTCTAAAAAAAATGAGTTTTCCAAATATTTTTTTTTTTGTGTTCGGTAAGTAAATAAAAAATATTATTCTAAAAGTATTTGTATATATAGTTTAGACAGATAGAATGAGAGGTGGAGGTAGGGGTCGGGATGGGGGCTATGGTTGGATTGAAGATAAGGCGTGTTGGAGAATGAGGGCTGAGGGGGATTGAAGATGAGGCATGTTGGAGGGTGGAGAGAACATAATCAATGTGAACTGCTACATGTGGAACTTGTTTTTTCCTATGTCCATTAGGAAAGTCATTTTTCTTAAACTAATTTTTTTAGAGTAAATGTTTTTCAAAAAAATTGCCCCCAGAGTGGCAAAAGGGGGAGGATTTGTAGCTTATGTCACAGGTTCAAGCTCCACACCACGCAAAAGGAAGCCTGGTATTTATGTGGAGAAGGGTAGAAGGGCGGGCCCATTATCCACCAAGTTTAGAATATTGTGATTGATCCAAAGAGCTGGTCACGGATGGATTTCTCGGTTATAAAAAAAAATTGACAAATCAAAAATGAGAAAATTGGGAACTCCATACTGAACACACCAACCGAGCTACACTCAACTTGTGGAAGTTATACATTTGACCGCTTGATCAAAAATATTTAAAATTGTTAGTCAATACATAGACGGAAAACTATTTTGGTTAATTTTCTTTTAGACAATCTTTCCATTTGAGAAAACCTAAAATTTATGAGAAAATATCAAACTATGGTTTAAAATTTATAAAATGACATGATGGTCTAAAATTTTATCGATAAGATCAAAAAATATATTAGCAAACATTAGACTTGAGTTTAACATTATCCTAACAAGCTTGCTATTTTGTAATTCATCCACCTTTTAGTTAAACTATGGATCCTCATTTTTGTAATATTGTAAGTTCAATATCAAGTTAAATATCTTGTCACAACTTCTTTCTTCAGTCTCCTATGAATATTTCATATCATACACCTCGACTGTTTCACCAAGTACATGTTGTCTATGAGGTAACTTTGTTTATCAAGATTTAGACAGATGAGAAGAAATCACAGCTAAAACAACTTATTATAGGAACTGTTTCTCCCAAAAATGTGGTATTTAGCCAGTTTTCAAACATTATGTACAAAAAATAGACTGATTCATATGCACAAATCAAGCAAGATGAGTTCATCAGATGGCTGCAGGTCTTCCATCTTTCCTAGGATCACTAACAGCCACAAGCAGACCACGAAAAATACCATCTTTATATTGTTTTCCACTCCTTCTGCCCAACTGTAACGGAGGATTTAGAAGGTTTTGAACGATTAACTGACAGATGGCTCCTCCGCTTCTTGCATCGAGTTGGTGACCCCTCTCTTCTAAGAAATGCTTTTTATCATCCGAGAGTTCAATGTGATCGCCATCTATGCATGTCCAGTTCTCATACAGAACAACATTTGGGATTAGCTGCAAAATGAGAGGAATTGAACACGAATCAATACTCGTGGTTTGAGAAATGACTAATGAGAATAGTGTACATTATGCAAAAGGATCAACCTCGTGGTAGACTCTCGGACTCTGTACCGCAGCTAAAGGATCCATCCCCAAGACGAAATGGTTGATGAAAACTTGGACGACTGCAAAGATGATTTTTAGGCCACCACTACCACCGATTACACCAGCTAATTGATTGTCCTGTAAAACAATCATTATACATCATACGACTACACTAAGCAGCTAAAAGATGGACTTGTCGTTCAAAGGATCACATTCTGAATACCTTGAGAACAATAACTGGAGTCATGGATGATAACGGTCTCTTTTTTGGTCGAATAAAATTAGCAGGAGCAGGAGGGAGTTTATCGGGGGATATTTCATTAGGTGTTGAGAAATCTCCCATTTCATTGTTGAGTACTATACCGGTTGATGGAGAGAGCACACCTCCTCCAAATGGATAGTTTACTGTGGTTGTCACTGATACAGCATTTCGATCTGCATCCACAATGCAAAAGTGACTCGTTCCATGATCTCTTAGCTGACCAAACCTAAGAATCACGGATCAAACGCGTTAGAGCCAGTTGGTAGGCAATCAAGAATCTTGTTAGTCCTAGCTTCAGTCCGAAACAGAACTTATCTGACCTGGGCAAATAGTATTCAGGAGGAAAGGTGGTATTGTCAAAGATCTTTCGTTGAATTTCTTTGGCGAAAGACGGGGAAAGCATGTCAGATACGGTACTACTGATATTTACAAAGGCGGGATCACCAAGGTTCATTCGAACTGCAAGCATGTGTTTCATCGCCTCAATCATTCGATGCAGTCCTAAAGAACCTTTCACAGCATTTGAACTCACATAGTTTTCAAGGACTTTAAGAATCTGTTTTCCTCAGACATAAAGGTTTTAATCAGACAATCGTGTCGTATTAATTTTAGCAAAACAAGCTAAGTTGATTTGTATACATACCAGAGAAATCCCGAGTGTTCCACTGGACGGAGGTGGCATTCCAACGATTGTATAGCCCATAGCATTAACAGTAACTGCTTCTGGAGTTTCCACTCGGTAATTCCTTAAGTCGTCCATCGTCAAAATTCCACCTGCTCTCTTCACATCTTCGACAAGCTTTTCACCAACCTCTCCATTATAAAATGCTTCCGGCCCTTGTTCAGCAATTAGCTCTAAGCTGTGGCTAAGTTCTATGTTATGGCAAATTTCACCTGCTCGTAACGGCTTTCCCTCAGGTGCAAATACTTGTCGCAAGCCAGGATCTTTAAGTAGCAATTTTGCTTTTTTAGCAATAGAGTTTCCGAGATATGGAGCAACCACGAATCCCTCCCTTGCAAGTTTAATGGCCGGTTGAAATAGGGTCTTCCAGGGCAACCTCCCATTTTTCGACCAAGCTGTGTGAAGACCAGCTAACTCACCAGGAACTCCCATAGACAATGCTCCATTTAACTTGGAGTCCCCATTATTATCATACATGTTCTGTTTGAGTATAAACAGATTAAATCCAGAACTCGCGATTCTGTGTTTCCAATATTTAGGTACTAAATACAGTATGTCTTAGTCCTAAACAAGTTGACATCGGCCATATGGATCCTGACTTACCATGTTACTCCGTATAAGCTCATTTCATGTCAATATTATACAGCAACATACCTAGTGTAATCCCACAAATGGGGTCTGGAGAGGTTAGAGTGTACGCGGACCTTACCACTACCTTGAGAGGTAGAGAGGTTGTTTCTGATAGACGCTCGGCTCAACAAAAAGCATATCAAAGCAGATACTATAGAAAACATGATAAAGCATGCTGGGGAAAAAGGCCACTAAAGTAAAATAGTGCGATAATCGAAGTACAAGAGATAATAGATGATTACAGAAATCGAAATACAAGAAACTATAGACGAAATACTACGACTACTATTTTGAAAGGACAACATTATCCAAAATAAGAAGTAATAGAAGTTCATGATATTTGAAGGGCTAAACAAAACTACAATTATCTCATGCAAACAACAGCTACTATTAGTACTATTGCTACTACACCTCAATCGCAAACACGTCAGGATCGACTATATGAATCCTCACTATACATGTCACTTCATGTAAGCTATAAGTTTCTCACGTACGTACAAACTAAATAGTTATTCGATGAATAAAAGTTGAACACAATGCTAAAAAAGAAGGAATTATGAACCTGTGAAGCAGCTAAAGGAGCAGTTTCCCTCATGTCAATTGCTAAGACTTCTGATGTAGATGAAGATCTAACAACCATAAAACCGCCACCGCCAATTCCACTAGCCATTGGATTGACTACTCCAAGGCACAGTGCTGTGGCAACTGCAGCATCAACTGCATGTCCACCAATTTTAAGCATGGAAATACCGATTTTCGAGCACCGACCATCATCAGCAGCAACAACTGCTTCCTCTGATTCAACAACATCAGCATTTTGCTGTAGTCTTTCACTATATCTACTACTATTTACATCTCCAATTAGCCATACACCAATGTCTCCATGATGTGTAAGCCCAACAACTAAAAAAGAATGTTAAAAGTGTGAAAAAAATTGTGTAGGCTCAAGCAACTTCTTGAATTTGTATTTAATTAGACAATCCATGTTTAGCCATAAATTTTGATCAGATTTTGAAAATCTCCAAATTTTAGGGCTTCCACTCATAAAACTTCGATTTTTTTCCATATAAAATCCATATCATAACACAACTTCAAAAACTCAAATTTTCAAGTTTCAACTTTAAAATCTATGATCAAACCCGAGCTTAATCAAAACATATCTCAAAAGGGTCAGTGGAACTCAACCCTACCAACAGTTATTCAAGAATCTCTTTCACAATTTCAAGATCTACAACATGACACTTCACTTTAATCTAATCTAATGGGGCACTTTAATCCCTTAGTTTTAAGGGAAAATGGTTTGATATACACCGTTACAAAAGTAACTCATATATACTCTTAGTAGTGTTGCAAAAATGGCTCACAACCCAAAACCCAACTAAATATCCTATCAAGTATTAACACAATCATAACCAACAACAATAACATGATAGGATATACGCAGATGTTACACATAAACAACCTTTTCTTGATTAGATTGTTTTTTTCCTCATATACCCTCAATTTATAAAAAACATGTTTTCGAAGCAGGATTGCAAGAAAAATATGATAACAGATACAAAAATAAAGATTAAAACTCACATGTTATGGCAATGAATGCAAATAAAAAGCAAAGAGAAAGACTCCATTTTTTCTTTCTATTAGAACCAAGAGGAGGAGAAGAGTCCAAAAGTGGACCTTCTAAAATATGTTTCCCCATATCTCTAAAATTCTATTAGCTAAATTGCTAAACAAGAGATATAATAAAGGAAGGGGAAAGTTAGATAAAACTTTTGCTTATAGTGTGGGGACCTTTGTTAGTTGATCATGACTATGATCGTTTGGTGGTACCAACATAAAGAATCTCCTTTTATATAATATATATATATGGTGTTCGGATCCTGCATTAAAGCTCTAATTGTTTTTGAATTGCACACTGTAAAGGTCTATCCATGGGTGATGCTCTTACTATAATTTCTCAATATTCCGGCTCAAATCGAGACCTTTGATTAATGATGGAGCATCTTCATCACTGCACCACAACTCATGTTGATAATTTTATGTGCTACAAAAGTTTGATATTTTGAATTTTTTTTAAGTATATCTATGTCGAAGTACAACTTTAAATTTTAAAAATCAAACTTTAAAATTTGTATATGTTGTTGTTAAAGAATTATAAAACTTTGATCTCAAAGTGAATAATAACAAATTGTGTCATTAAAGTAAAATTTAAAAAAATTAAAATTAAATACTGTAACTTTTTATCTCTGTGTGGAATCAAAGCTGTCCACCTTAATTAAATACAAAACACACGTTTTTTTTCCATGTGGACTTTCATCACTATAATAATAATAAGTTGTTTATACAGACAGCTAGCACGATGAAGATAATCAGTTTGCACTAAATTAATCCTCTAATAATTATCCATTGACATAATTTAAAGCTATTTTAGACTGTCTAATTATCATAACAGGCTGTATTGATTTTATATATTATTACCATTTTTAGTCCGTCAAAAATCATTAACTTGCTTCCACACATTTTAACTTCTATTGGTATAATATATCACAAATATAATAAATAACAAAAATGAACATATTTAATACTTCTCATTTTTTTCCATTCTATATTTTCTTATACATTTCTTTTCTTGTACTCAAAACAAAGTACAACATTTGATCAACATCATTTAAGAAATACTAATATTAAAATGTTGCTCCAACAACTTTCAAATAATTTTGGTCAACACCCCTCGCCCCCACCCAAAAAAAAATTGTGACTTTTTCAATAATTTAGCAAACTAATGGATATATTATGCTAAATTTGCTTTGATGTCTCCATATATGAGGGGATTTATTATTCTTAAATTAAAAGTACTATCAATACCATGTTTTTCTTATTTAAAGGGAACAGCAGATATAATTATGAATAATTGAGGAACTAAAAGTATAATTATTCCTGATTTTATAGAAACAAAAAGGGTTAGTTGTTGGTTTTGTCTCAATTTTTTCTTAAGGGCGTTTGGTACGTGGGTTAAATTATTTTAAAATTGTAGTTTTGAAACTCCTTGACTAATTTATTCTATCTCGAAAGTGAGATAAAACAATATCAAATTTAATTAAATGAGGTGGGATTAAGGTTATATTTGGAATTATATTTATACTATATGCCTAATTAACAATATAAATTTATCTTATAATATAAAGTTAATCTTAAATTTAATTTTGAAATATCTCAACTTATTCTGCGTAGCGAATTGTTTAGTTGAGTGCCCTTATCATTTTGATTTTAGTGAAAACGACAAGGAGGAATCTTTATGGACTATGGTATACGCAAATATAAGTGATTGGCCAATCCCGAAAAATATCTCCACACGTTTATATGATTTTACTATACTATTGGAATCTCATACTTCATCGATATATTATATTATAAGTGATGATAATAAATATGGATATTTATAATTATCCTTATATGTAAATATTATTCAAGGTTTTAAGACTTTCAAGGTAAGATATTAATTTAATTGTAGTTAAATATTTTTGCGGTAGTTAATATTGCAGCTAAAAGAAAATTTTATCATCACTAGATATCACTTTTGTTATAGATCATATGATTTTACGGCTATATGAGTTTTCATCTCTTTCGTTAATAGTGACGGATCCAACGATGAATTCAACAAAATCACCGTTTTCGAATTAAACTAGATCTATACATGAAATATTAGTATTATTGATATACTTAAATATACATTTCAATCTTAATCGTTTTGACTTAAAACCTCTTTCAAACTCCACTAGAGAAAAACAGAAAAGAAAAGGAATTAGCTACTAATATGTCGATAATCATCGTTAAATTCTTCATAGCTAACAAAATCTTCTGGTAATATATCTTTCATCACTAAATAAAATTAACAATGAGTTTTATTGTTTAGATATAAAATTAATTTTATTTGTTTTGTTTTGTTAGTTGGGGATGACTTGATGACATTTATACGTTTTGGTGAAAACGGCAAAGGAATAATCCGTATAAAATCCAATAATAAAATTGTTAGACTCTTTCGATTTCATTATTATTTGTTATTTTTTTGTTTTACATTTGTATTTGTTATTGCTATTGATTTTTATTGGATTATTTTGTACATGACTTTTTTATTATTATATTTTATTTTCTTTTTGGATTTGAAATGTTTTACTTGAACCACAAGTCTATCGAAAAAGTCTTTCTACAATCATAAAATAAGAGTAAGACTGTACACATATTACTTTAATCAGGTTTCACTTATAGAAATACACTGTCCGTATTATTAATTGTAATAAATTTGTAGGACGCAAACACATGTGATTGGCCAACCTTGTAGCTTTTTTTCAAAAATATCCCCACACATGGTCATAATTTGTATATGAATATTATTTGGTCATCACTCACCATCTTACATCAATGAATAGTTACCCACATCCACAAAAAATGAAAAATCCTAAATAATAAGTGGGTTATTAAATATTGGTCTGATTGGGTTGAATTTAAACAGGTTAAATTGACTAAGTTAATAAGTGGATAGATCATAAATTCACGCAAAAGTTATTTCGATTAAGTCAATATGGCTAAATAAGGGATCATGATCTACCATGTCCAACACTTGTCAAACACTCATATATCTTTTCTTATAATTTATTTGAAAACCAATCAAAATTAATTTTAAAATATTTATTTTACACTAAACCCATGATAAACCCATGATACCAACTCAACTCTATTACAGTTTCAGCACCAAATGATGTTGTGCAGTGGATGAAGTTGATTCTCCTATAACCAGAGGTTTCGGGTTTTAGTCCTGAGTTAAATATGGGGAGGTTTAATTTCTATCCGGCGCAAATTCAAATCAATCAGACTTCAATAAAAGTGTCAGACACCGAAGTCTCAACTATTTATTTTGCTTTAGTTCTTACCAAATTCTCCAAATCACAAATATGTCTACACTTTGGGCCTGACTAGCTCAGAACCAGCCCGGCTAAGTTTGGGTCAAGTGGGCTTAGTTTGGTTTTGAATTGGGCCTCATTTTAACTGGGCTGATTAACTAATAGTGGATTGGGCATAGGATTTGAAGTAACACCATTATTGGGTTTTATTGAGTTTAGTAATGAATTGTTCAAGATGACAAAGTAAATCTATTGATTTTTGAAGGTTTAAATTGAATTTAACAATTAGAAGATTGAATATCAAATTTCGAGTTGATTTGAAATGATTTGGATCAATTTTGAAATTAAAACGTGCTACTGAAATATCTATGACCTTATCAGAATTATCGAGATTTGATATCAATTTATGACAATTTGCAACCTAACTAATTGTGTGGCGATTCATCAAAATCATCAAGATTTTATGGCCAACTTATTGTGGTCGTCAAGATTTGTAATAAGGCAACTTGATGAATTTTATTGAGATCCGCTAGAATCGTCGAGATTTGATGATCAAATTCTAGTCGTTTTTAGTAGCAAATTTATTCTTATAATTTATTTTTAAAATGACATCAAAATTTAAATATTGATATTATAAAATCCTATTAGTCAAAATCGTCAAGATTTGATGATCACGTAAGTGAGACCAAACATGTCTCGTCATCATAAGCATAACCATATTTCATATCATTAGAGTAGGGGTGTGTATTGGTCAGTTTGGTTTGAATTTGTGTAATATTAATTTGATTTATCGATTTTTGATTTGTAAACATTGTAAATAATCAAAACCAATAAGATAGCTATTATTGATTTTTGGCCCATAATAACTTTTTTCAACCGATAAAAAATAATAATCGTATATATACGATGTTCGCTATCTGGTTTGTTAAATTTCTATGTATTATTAAAAAGTTATTGAATTTAACAGGCTATATAAGACAATAAAATCTCAATGGAATTTATTCATGAATGAAACGAAGAAATACATTTCCGAATTAAAATTAAAAAAAAAAACGAAAATTACATTTCGCAAGGATAAAATATTTTAATAATCAACATAAAGGAATATGAAATATAGCTGAAAATAGCTATTTCTCTATAATT
Source organism: Solanum gracilifrons (assembly GCA_029582605.1). Lineage (NCBI taxonomy): Eukaryota > Viridiplantae > Streptophyta > Magnoliopsida > Solanales > Solanaceae > Solanum > Solanum gracilifrons. Next base: position 42,113 of record JAJOOH010072465.1, read on the forward strand.
AACAATTAATTATATATTATCTACTCTGCCACCATGGATTCAATTACCACCTCAGCTTTGTTGGGAAATACTGCATTGCATTAACAAACAAAAAATAAATAAATTATTAACAATGGAATCTACTATAATATATAAAATTATCGGGTTATTAATTTTTTAATTGTATAATTTATCTTTAGGTAATCTAATACGTATCGAAAAGCACTTACCTTTTCAATAAGAGAGAGATAGTATGGCTTGACTTTTTCCACATCAATTCGAACTTTACTCTTGCTATATAAATCATATTTGCTGCATTTAAATTTGTAAATTATAAGAAAAAATTGTTCAAAATAAATATATAATTAAAAAAATTGAAAGAAAAAGAAATAATTACTTAAAAATGTTTAGCCACTTCATGTTCTCTTTGTCCTCCTCATTCATCAAGTGTGTATATGCTCCTGACCTATGTAATGCTGTAAAATATTTTTTTTTAAAAATAAGTTAGTTCACATTAATAAATCAGAATATCAAGAATATATTTTTAAAATATTTAAAATAAATAAAGTACTGATCGTGTAAACTGATCGTGTAAACATTACTTACATAATTACATCATTCAAAAGATAATTACATGTAACTGAACGCATTTCAACTGATTTACATAAATATTTTTCTTTTAGCACACCATTTAAATATTAGACTATTTTCTCATTTTTAGAACCGATCAATCGTTTTCCTGTAAAATTTTCAGTTTGCGCAAGAGAAAATTTTCAATCGCTATCTAATAGATTCATATATCGCAAGAATTTCTAATCTCTTCCCACACCCTTTTAATGAATCTTATGTAACTCAAATTTAAATTAATCGAGCCAATAAATATCGATACGAAAATAAAAAAATCTTACCATAGAAAGAGTGGTAACGTATAACAAATAAAGCAGCAGAAGGAAGAGTAGTTTCATTTTCCTTGGAAACCAAATACATATAATCATCATGTCCCCATGACATAACAACTTTGTCAAGTCCACAACCTTCTTCATAAACACCATTTTTTGTGTTATAAATATTGTTGTTGATGTCTGGATTTTCCTTAAAATACTGCATGATTAAAAAAAATACAGTCGGTGAATATATAATATATGTATAATTCATGTCATATATATAATTGTTATGTATAGTTAGTGTATAACCTATGAATACCAGTCGGAAAAAGTAAGTAATGAATCTCAAAAGTAGGGGGCAAGTTAAAGGGTGCAAGAGGGTTAGTGAAACTTTTTTTTTATGAAAAATTATACTGTTTATATAAAGTCATAATTATTTTTTATGTCCCTTAATTTTCTCGTCTATTTTACTTTTTAAAATTTTGGAGTATAATAAAAATTCTAATTCCAATACTAATATGAACAAAAGTATTAGTAGTATACCTTGTGGTGAACAATTGATTCATCAAAAGCACAACCAAGAGGAAATGTGTCTCCAACAACAGCCCATTGAGGAAGCCCTCCAAAACTTGGATGAAGAAGTACTTTCCCTAGGTCTATGGTTCAAAATAAAAATGAGTTTAAGTTATACGTATTGATAATCACAATAATAATAACATATTTAATAAAATTCTATAAGTGAGATCTGAGAAAAACAATATGTTTGCACTCTAAACCCTATCTTACGAAGATAAAAAAAGTTATTTCAATAGGGCTTCGGATTAACTAAAAAAAAATACAAAATAAGAAGGAATGTACATAAATTTCCATGAGAAGTAATGATATCATAGCCTAATGTATGTTTTGAATTATCAACTGTTGTTACGCAATATATAATACTATAATATAAGCTTCATATTCTGAACTCGCTACATAAATTGAAACAGAAAAAATACCATGAATGAGGCCAGTCAAATGAAGCCAATCTTCATTTGGATAATCTTTTCTAATAGCTTCAGCAGTTTGTAACAAATGCTCAATTTGTGGTTCATCCAAATCAGGATCACTATCATCAACCACATCATTCAAAAGTTCACAACAATCCCAAATACTCATTTCAATTTTGTTCAATTTTCCATATTCTTCTCTCATTTTTTTCACCTACAATATTTTACAAAAAAATAAAATCAAGATTAATTATATAAATTATGGTTAAATAAAAGAGAGCTTTAATGAAAAGATGACTTTTGTGGTTACTTCTGGATCAAGAATAATATAGTATAAGATGAAAATACAACGACTTCTGACATCATCGAAAGAATCGTTCAATCAAGTGAGGAAAGGTCATGGGAAATCATGCTTCAAATTTCTATAGAGATTTTTTTTTTAAATATATAATTATTCTCTATAACAATCAAATACTTTTTAGAATCAGATTTTTAAGTTATGTTATATTGTATGTATTCTATCGAAATAAACGATACCGTTATAAAAAGAAGGCATTGAACTTACATAGTCATATGTTTGGTAAATGTGTTGAACCCTATAAAATTCTTCCACTGATTTTTGTCTCTCACTTTCTGCATTATAATCCCTATCAAAAACATTCAACTTAAAAAAATTAGTTTCCATTTAAATCAAAGCATTTTTGAGTTTTATTTTTTAATTTCAGAACTCGAATAAAAAATCTTTCACTAAAAATTGACGATAAATATAGAAAAAAAATAAAAGTACCTAAATGATTGACCAAATGCATTTATGTCTGGTACTTCAAATATTTCATCTTGAGAAGACAATGTCTTTGGTACCATAAATCCACCATCCAAAATAAGTTCATTGGCATTGAATGAGACCCTTTTCTCCTCCACTTGTGATCCTATCATTTTTTAAAAAAAAATCCATATATAATATTAATAAGAGTGTATACAGTCAATTTTTTCTATAACGATTATTATTTATGATGTTTTTCTTAATGGAGGCTATTTTTCACGATATGTTATACTATTATATGTTCTGATATTTCGTTATAGCAATCAAAAGATATCAAAACACAACATCGTTTGGAGAGATTTGATTATAGATGTTATCGACTGAAACGTGTGGAAAGTTTCAAAGAAGAAAAAAAATATTTAAATTTCATATAAAATTTTAATAAAAATTAATTCATTTCAAATCTCTTCTCTCTATATATATATATTCCCAAGGCCTAGCTCGAGTGGCAAAAGGTGGAGATTGTAGCTTAGGTCACACGTTTAGAGGGGCGGACCCATTATCCACCAAGTTTAAAAGGTTATGATTGGTCCAAAAGACGGATCACAGACGGATTTCTCGATTATCAATATATATATATATATATTGTAAAAATCAATTTTTGATGAAAACATTTTGCTATAGCAATTAAAAAGTATAAAACCACAAAGCAGTTAGGAAGAGATTTGATAATACATTTTTTTAAAAAAGTATATTTTTGGAAAATTAGATACAAGCGTAATAACATTTTAGAATAATCCGAACAACACAAACAAAAACTCCATATCATTTCATTCATAATATAAACTAATATAATTTTTTTTAAATAAAAATAAAAATAAGAAAGAAGGATTATAACATACCAAATTCAGGTTGCTCAATGAGAATAGTCATTTTCTCACAAAAAAATAATAATAAAATAAATCAACAAAAATTAGCAAATGAGATTCTGTTTATGTTGTTTGTTGTATGATGTGAATGATATTGAAAAAGAATTTATGGGTATTTATAGTGTTTAGATTAAAATTGTCCTTGCATGAAATTTATAATATTTTAGAGTCCTTAAAAGAAACCATTTGGTCAGTGGAGTCCTCAATAGAAAATCTAGCAACTTCTTAAAATTTCCAAAATTAGATATTTTGAAATCTTTGAGTCCTTAACTGAAAAAAATAAATTAAAGTTATTATAAAATATTATAATAAAATATCCCTCAAGACCCGTTCAAAATGACAACTACTTACTTCACCGTCATTTCCTCCACTCGCTTCATAAGCGCGTGTTTAAACAACCAAAATAACACTTCCGAAACTCGCCGTAGATTATTAGTTTTATAGCTTTAAAAACACTCTTATACTTGACTAACTGAACTTAAATACACCTCCAATTTTTCAACATGAGTGAAATACACTCCTAAATTATCGTCAAGTTTAGGGATGTTTTCAACACTTCTTTCGACTTTTTATTAAGAGCATCATGCTCCTACAAAAGTTTGAAACCACTTGTTATGTCATTTGATTGATCAGGGGTATATTTAAGTTTAGTTAGACTATCAATAGTTTGAGAATAAAGATTAATAATTTGTGTCAAGTTCAGAGGTGTTTACAATACTTCTATCTATTTAATTTAAAGATTTTCATTATATATCTTAACGTATCACATTATAATATGTAATACCGTGTGATTGAAATGATTCACGTATACATTTTGAATCTTTTTATTTCATGCTAAAGTTTCGTTAATAATAACAAGTGTGAGGTGATTTGCTAGCGATAAGTATAAAATTGAGCAGTTTCGATTAGTACAGGGACAAATATGAACCTTTTATCTCGTTTGTAGTGAACACGCGACTTGCTATGAGAGTGGGGAAGATTGAGTATATGTGTGATGAGTCAGCATTACGTGTATAGATAATCTTATTTTTATTGAAAATATTAGGCTAAATGACTAGGAACCAAGTCATTTCCTACAAATTTTTTGGATTAAATTCTAAGTCTGAGCTGTGAATTTTATTTTGTATTATCAAGACTAAAAACAAAATCAAGAACAAACACCAAGAAAAAATAACTATCATCCAGGCTGTAGCCACGTCATCATACATTAGACCAAAAAAAAATCGTGTTAAAAAAAGCAGATACAATTGGACAAGGCTAAATATGTGATCGTGGAGCTAGTAGTTCGGATATGAGTTTTTTTGAATTTAGATATTTTTTTGTTTATATTCAAGTTTTTATTGAAATATACTTATTAAGAAGAGTAGTGAAGTTAAAAATTTAGTAAAGAATATTTAAGATTTTATATATATATATATATATATATATATATCTTATTTTATGTGACAATTTTTAATCTTTTCATTTTTTGTCGGCCTCAAAAAGAGTGATGCCTTACTATAATTAGAAACAGTTTAAATTTAAAGTTCTTATTTTATTACTATTAATAAAAATAATTGAATGTCACACAAATATCAAAAAATTATTTTAGACCATAAATTTCAAAAATTTATTTTTTTCGTAAATATCGTGTTAAATTCAAATGGTGCCACATAAAATGTAGTATTTGAAGTTAAATTTTGTAAAAAATAACTTCAAATGTCATATATTATGAAGTTATCCGAAGTAAATGTGCATATAAATAATTTTAAAAATATAAATTAAATGACGACATCAAAATAAGTTCTCCACTATTCATATTAAATAGTGTAAAGATAGTGATTGATCGAATCCAAGTTGTAAAATCACCTAGTTGCAAAGTCCACAATTTAAGCATATTTTTTTTATGCAAAAGATAACCGACATCACTGTCTTGTGGCATTCATATTTTCATTCAATTTTTTAAATAATATATTCAAATATATATATATATATATATATATATGACTCAAATGTTAAATATCTTGCAACTTGATATTGTTAAAAAACATTTTAAGCTGTCATTCTCCAATTTATTCAAATGCAAGGAAATTGAACTTGCATGTTGTACGTTGGTTTAGTTCGTAAGCATAGAAAGGCACGAACAGAAGCGAACTCATGATTTAAAAATAACAAAGAAACTATAAAAAAAAAAAATTGCATATAGGTGAAAGTGATCAATGCCATGCTACATAGTTTTATGCATTCTTGTAAGGAAAAATTACCTGAAATAGCAAATATTTAGAGTATATTATGTAATATAGTTATAATTTCAATTATTTTTAATTTGTGGCTTTAGTTTCGCGAAATCTTGATATTCAGTTTCCTAATTAATTTGGTTCCAGTATAAATATAGATTTTGTAAAATACGATTTTTGATTGTATAAATAAAGAATTTGTATATGTTTAGCCTAACTATATATATACGATTTATGAAAAAATTATAATAAATTACCACGTTTGTATATTGGCAAGCGAATTATACAAATGAAGTTCTGAAAAATTTCTTAAATGTATAAATACAAAATTTGTATTTAATTTTCCTATTTGTATATTGACAAACGAAATATACAAACGGGCAAACGAAATATGCAAACCGCAGCATCCTTAGCAAGCAGAGCTATAGTTAGAGCACAATTACCAAAACTATAACTATAGAACCTTATCATATCTATTATTTTTGCTATTTCTGAAATTCTCTTTTTTTAATTGTTAGCTAAAACTGAAAATAATGTAGCAGCCCATCACATATGTCTGGCACACATAAATATTCATCTTCTTTAATTATACATATTAATATAAATAGAAATGCTAGAATTTAACGATTCATTGAGACTAATGCATATAATTAAAAAGTGACATATTTCAAGTTGTTAACTTACATACGTAATGGGCATCCAAGAACACATTCAATTTTCTCCCTCCAAAAATTGATACAAATATGTCTAATATCAACAATTTATCACATATCTTGATGCTCAATGGTTACAAGTCATAATTTGGGCACATGAGTAAAATTTACTAACAAATTTAAGAAATCGAAGTACGAAGGGCCACCCTTGTCAGAAACTGGGCTCATATCCAAAACAAAAATCTGGGCCTCAAAGAGCACTAAAATTTGGATCCATAATTGCGATACTTGACTCTCACATGTTGGCCCAAGAGAATTTTGGGCCTTTGAATCATAAGAAACTCACCAATGAATTCGGTTAGGTTTTCAGACGTTGATTGGGCTGGATCTTTACTCACTTGACGATATCTACAAGTCTCATCGCGTTGATCGACCTTAGACACCATATTAGATTCGCCAAATATATATAGTATACCGTCCAATAATTAGTCATGACAAATCACACTTATTATTAGGTCTATATTTATGGACTATTAAATTCGTGTTTTTCTTACGTTCATCTAAAATCTAATAATTTTATAATATATATGTATATGTATATGTGTATATGTATAAATTCTAAACAAAATAAATGAAATGATTATGATAAAATATCGAACTCAAAATTAATAATTTCATGACCTTTCTGGGGTATAGATTTTGCATGAATTTTCCTTATTTCGAATTTGATGTTTAATTTTTGCTCCTCAAATTTGTAATCTTTAAATACATGTCTTCTTAAAATAACAATGTTTAGCAAAGCTCACTATCCCACTAAAATGGGCTGATTGGGCCGTAAGGCCCACTCAATAGAAGTAGCCATTGTGAAATGTCATAGTTTGCAAATGTTAAATTACATGCTATAATATTTTATCTATAAGGATGGATAATATATAAATAAATATTAAATCTAGATTTAATGTTACTTGAAATGGTAATTTCTTTTGATTCAGCTTGGATGATATATGAATAAATAATAAATCTAGATTTAATGTTACTTGAAAAGGTAATTTGTTTTGATTCAGTCGTATTATCTGTTGTTGCTATTATTATATTCTCCTTTATTTTAGCATGACTTCTTTACTAGATGTGTTTCCTTTTCATGCTTGAATTTGATATATTTTACTAGAATTAAAATTTTATCGAAAATAGTCTCTCTACCATCATACCATAGGAGCAAAACTACGTACACATTATCCTTCTGCCATTTATGCAACTACACTAGATATATTGTTGTTTAGAACAAAATTTAAATAATAACCTAAAAATAAATATTTGTGTAAATTAGCCAATGTTTGATGTGATGGTTGATTATGATTATTTAAGTTAATTGAATATGACATTCACAGATAGCTATTTTACTTTTAGACAAAATTAGTGATATGTTGTTGAATATTTTTATTTTTATAAAATTGATTCAACGGTTGATATTTCATGCAATATATCATTAATGAATTTCTTGCTTGCTTCAATTATGTCACATCTTATCGTTGAATTTTATGTCCTTTCTATCAAACCAAAATAAGACATCACAAAAGCTAAATGACATACTGGTTGTGTTACAAAATGTTATTTATCAAACACACCTTTAAGTATTTCTGGACGTGATAAAATAACCGACAAGTCCATTCACGATAAAATTGAAACGATACAAAAATAGTTGAGGGGAAAATCAATTTATTTAAGTTTGAGTGCTATTGAATTCGTTCATTTACTAATTCAGTATTGAGTACATAGATTTCATATATTTAAAATTAGATTAATTCAAGTCAAATGTGTTATTTAAATTACTCATGAAAAAATTATATAAACAACCTTCTCTAATCACTTTCTTGATGTATTTTTGAAAAATAGCAAGTAAATTTTAAATTTTACTATTGAAACTCCAAGAGTTTTCCTTGTGCGTGAATAATTGTTTGTGTGAATTACTATTATTTAGTCCATGTTGACTCATTCCGTCTCATCTTAAATAATTCTCAAATACAATTACTAATTCACTTTTTTTTTATTATCAATTTTACTTATTTTAATTCATTTAAAATTCAGTTAAATCCGATCATTTAGCACGTCGAAACACTTAAGGTACTTGAAATTCTAATTGAAAATTTCCTTAAACATTCTTCAGTTGCTTGTTGTTATCATCATCAATAAAGGGTAAATCACATAGATATGCTATATTAAGAAAATATTTACCATCTATGACAATATAATTTTTTTAACTAAATATAACAATTTTTTGGATTAAAAAATTGTACCGCTTCGCTTCTTTCTCTATCCTTTTTCTCCTCCTCATCTTCTTCTTCGTCTCTTTCTATGTTATTTTTTCTCTTTCTCCTCTTCTTCTTTTTTTATTCTTCTTCTTTTTCTTCTTTTAAAATTTTCATTTAAATAATTATTCTCAAATCAGTTTTTGTCCATATTTCACTATTTTTATTCAAAAATACGACAAGAAGAGAAATAGAAAAATCAATTTTTTTTTACAATATCATGTTCTCAAACAGAAATTTCAAATCTCTAGAATTACAACAACAAGAAATTTCAAATCTCTAGAATTCACCATTTTATGAATCTTACGAACTCGTGATTAGTTTGGATAGGTTGATACTACAAATAATTGAAAGTGAAGTTTATATAAGAGGGTTTGGTTAAGTTTATAATTGATTTTAGGTGAAATATAAGATTGAAACTCGAAAAAGGTAAAGTTTATGGAACTATATCGCAATTGTATTAAAGTTGAATTAGATATTTTTATAATTGTATTAAAATCATGAACAGTACATTTATAATACATATTGCAAACTTTACTCTCTTCTTAGTGATATCAACCAAATGATTTAGGTAACACACTTAATAATACATTTATAATACATGCACACTACATTTTTAATACATATTGCAAACATCACTCATGTTCTTATTGATACAAACCAAAATAATTTATAAGACACATATAATACATGTTTTATTCATGAATAATACAAGTTTAATTCAATCTATAGATTATTGTCTTGTTTTTCATTAGTTACGCTTTTCATTATTCTTAATTTACTCTTCTAATTCAACTTTAATATTGTGTATACACTTTTAATGTAAATTTAATTCATTTTGTAGTTTATTATTTGTTACTATTAG
>JAJOOH010072466.1:0-18232 GCA_029582605.1 Solanum gracilifrons
TTATTAATACACATAAGACATCCTTCTAAATAGCAATTCATACATTTTGCTCTTCTGTCTTTACTGGGGTATCCTGTGCAGTTAAAACATTTTTGACTGTCTAACCCTTTTTCTTTAGAGAATTGGTGATCGCATTGTATATTAACGAACGTAAAATCCTTGATGGTTAGGTCTAATTTTTCTAATCCTATTTCGTTTATAAGAGTTTCTTCTTCCGAATCAGACGAATCTTGTTGTCTTCCTTCTAAAGCATCTATGCTTATTACCGAATATATGCTTTCATTATCTGACATGTATTCATCTACATTTATCAGGGTTTCTTGGAAATCTTCTATAAGTTGGGCATTTCTTGTTCTACTATTATTTCTACCTGGACAAGTATTGGCTAGATGTTCTTCACTTCCACATGTAAAGCAAGATAGTCTATTTTTGTAAATTCTATTATTATTATGTTTTCTTACATGTCTATCCTTATTTAAATAAGGTTTTCTTGCCGCGGATTTTCTTAGGTAATACCTTTTCTTAGGTTTGTAGTCTTGGTTATTTTGATATGTCTTTTTGTATTTTCTTTTGGGTGTACTCTGATCATAGCTTTGCGTTGTGTATATATTCTTACAAAAACCTGTCTCGTTCTATTTTAATTGTTTTTGTATTTGTATATTTGTTCATTTTTCTTGTAATATTTCCATAACATGTTGTATTTTATGTCCAATAGACCAGCTAGTAATAGGGTTTTGCATTACTCCCTCTCTTTTACTCCATCTTTCTTCTATTTCTCTTCCTAAGGCTCCGGGAAGTTTGTTAAAAAGTTTTTTTCCCAAACTTTGGTCAAACGCATTACCGCTTATTGCACAATAATAAAAATAGTCCTTTAAAAAGTTCTTTATATGGCTCCAGTTTGTGATACTAAGTTGTTCTAATTTTATTAATGCATTCTTTTGTAATACTACTAATCCACTATTTGGATCTTCTCCGGTTATTAAGCTGTGTATTTTATTAGTAAAATTATACAGGTTTGGTCCGATATTTACAAGTTCTTAGCATTCATTCATTCCATAGGCACTAAAACCCACAAGGAATAAAAAACATTCTTCACACACGAAAAAACTTTCATCAATTAACAAGCGGAAGACTTTCTAGACTTTATACATGATGTCTCAAAACCATCTAATACTTGAATACAACATTGGGACTAAGCCCACTCAAAACTATAACAGAACTACAAGACATAAAGGAACATGTTGGTTATTGCCCTCGAATCTATGAGGACTCACCAAGTCTTCATCTTCAAATACCTTAGAAACCTATCCATCAACCATGGAATATCAACATCTCCAAATCCCTACACTTTAGTCAAAAGGGAAATAAAGGGGTTAGCACAATTAAGTACTAAGTATGGAAACCATGCAAAAATAGGCTAAAAAGGACATTTGGTTGAAAGTCATGCCTTATTCCATTTTAGTAAAATTTCATGAACATTGACATATTAGGCATATTATAGAACATAACCAATGTATAAGACATTAACCACATTATAGACATACTCAACAGTTTCACCAAGTAATTCATTTCATCATCCAAGGACCCTTATCTAAAATTACCCTAAGACACACTTGAGTAAGACATGAAGTGTCCGCCCATACAACCTCTTCATACACACCTAAGTATTCATCAAGTCTACTATAGACAAGAACTATCACGCTTCAAGGTAACATACTAAGTAACTCACTTCATTAACATAAGCTATTCATTCAACAAATCATTTAGACAATAAGTCAACACTCTTCTATAAAGTCATTTAGGATACGTTCATGCATTTAGGGGACTTCACACTTTAGTCATATAGACTTAGGGAACTCACTTTAGCACCTTCAAAGCCTACTCGTGCCATGTGTAGATAGCATCACATACTACTAACTACACGTTGTAGAACCTATCAAGTAACTAGAGTTCACACTAAGGATATCAAGTTTTACATTTAAAGATCCAAGTGTCAAGAATACTCATAGCACAAATTCCAAGAGATTCAATAACAAGCCTAGCCCAATATGTACATCATGTCTTCGCACCAAGCACAAGTAAGTATCAAGAAGGGCCGACCCTCTGTATCAAGAAGGGTCAAATCCCAATAATCAAGAGAACCAAGAACCATATTAAAAATGGCTTCCTAGTTCGTACTTAAAATGGACAACTTCAATTCTTAAGACGGACTAAAAATCCAGAGTCAAGATGGCAAATGACCCGAATCAAGAGGCATGCCAATGGTGACAAAGTCACAGCCACAAGAAGGACAAGGTTCCAACAAGAGTGCCAAGGGATCAAACAATCCGTACAAGTGGACGAGTTACACAAGCGTCTTTAACGTCTTAAAGGATACCAACACGACAATGCAAAGTGACAAGAGGTAACCAAGGTACCAAGATCAACTTTCAAATATTTCAGCAGTTATCGAGTGAAAGTACAAGTTTATACACAAACCTCAGTACTTTAACGAAGAAACTGTCCACACAACTTTGCGAGTTCAAACTGTAGACCAACCAACGTTTTAAGGTCCCCAACTTGTTCACGAGTATATACAACCTTAGAAATACAATAACAGAACGTCTTTAACTTATATTAGCTCAGTAATGTTGACGTAAAATAGGATCATCATCACAAGTAAGCCTAGCATGTACAAATACAACTATGCTCCCAAAACAGTGAATCTGTCCAGCCTGGTACCTCAAGTCGCAAATTAGATTTGGAAAAGAAAACGGAAAAACTAGACTTTATACCCTTCATGAAAGATGTAACTACATCTCTTAAGGTTGCAAACAAAGAATAATCACCACAAAATACATTTTTTACAAAAAGATATATTCAAAAAAGTAACAGCTGATCATACAGGATTTCAATTTTCGAAATTTGGGAAGAACTTGCCCTATGTTTCGTCCCATATTTCGTATCCATAATAGTTAAATTAGAGTTTTACGCAACCATAAGAGTTGTAGGTATACGAGTTAGCTTTCCAAATCATATTTATTCATTGTAAATGAAGTTCTAGAGAACGAGATATGCATAAATTACTAAACACTACCCAACTCAGAAACAGATTTCATCACTTACATGTGAAAGGAATGTCATTGCCAATCGATTTATATTCAACATAGCTTTTCATTTATCAAGAAGAGCACCTAAATCTACCAAGTCAAGAGATGACATTCAATAATATTAGGCACTTCACATTCCATCATCTTCATTCATAAGTGTTAAGAGAGAACATGATTTCTATCACAACACCCTTGCATTTACAACATAATTGCCTTTACTTTATTAGATTCACATTCAACTCCTTCACATCACATTCACAACACAATATCATAGTAATACTCAATTATTCATAGAATGCCTTCAAGGCCATGACCATAATACATTCAATAAGTAAACACCTCCAGCATGAGTGGATCACACATCAATCTATCACAATCCTAAATCAACTTTACCTTAACAATGAAGTTTGGTTAACTTACCATTCTCCAAATCCATAATCACCATTACTAAATTCTACCACAATTCACCATAAGATAGGTGTAGATAACAATAGAAACCAATAATACAATTCAATCTAAACATAGTTCAATAATCATCATGAAGATTAATTCATAAAATGCCCATTCAAGGCTATGAACCGAATTACTCAATTCACTAACAATTCCACACAATTAAATATAGTTAATGGCATAAATCAACAGCCCACAACAATCTAAACATAATTCTATTATCGTCGAATCAAAATCAATTTACCCACTTTATGGCGAAATTTAGGAAACTTGAAAAAACATGGGTTCATGGAATTTTCTTTCTTAAAACCATCAACAAACATCAATAATAACATAAATCATCATTAAAAATCATTTAATGCAAGAACCCATGCTTAGAATCGAAATTTGGGTTTTTGTGTTGTTGGAAGAACTTTGAAATCATTTGGATTGAGCTCCTTGAAAGGAAGAATAATCAAGGATAAAGGATCCCCATACCTTAACCTTCATGAATCCCACGAATTTTGAGAAGAAAACACTTGAAACCTTCAACCCTAGCTTGATTTTGGACCTTGACCTTTAATGGAGTTCTAGAGAGAACTTTTAGGAGAGGAGGGTTTTGTTTTTGAGAAATATGAAGAATGAATTCTAAAATACCATTTTAAATGTTTTAATACCTTTTAAAAATAATACCTTAACCATGCATCTTGACCACACGAAATACCATCAACACTCAAGACGATCACAAACGAACACACGTTAGGCTCTAGTTACTCTAGTTTGTTTTTAGGGTCCTTACATTGAGAATCAAGAAAAGGAAACTAAGGAATTAGAACATGAGATTAGGGGCATAAAATGAGGTTTGGGTCTCCAAATTCACTGTTTTCTTCGCCAAAGTTGAAGTTCAGCTCGCCAAAATTCACAAAATGTCTGGGCAATTTGGCGAGCTAGAGTCACTTCGGCGAGTCAGCGAGTGGACTTTGGCGAGAAAATTCGGGCTCGCCGAAAGTTCCAGTGAGTGCACCTGAAGACCTCTCAATGTTGTGCTTTCGTGGTCCCCTTGTACTTTTTCCTTCCTTTTGGTAAATTCCCTTGTGTACTAACACTTATCCACTTTCTCTTTCATTTCCTTTTGGATTAAACACCCTTTTCAGTTGATTCCTTATTCTTGAAGATTTGAATATCCTTCAAGAACACTTTGAACAAGATAAATACCCAAAATAAAACCCTAACAATTTTGGCTCGGAATTTCATGAAATTTGAGATAGAGATTCCCTTTGTTGTAGGAAACAATACCCAATACTTTATATCTTTCAATTCCTTGCCAAATCCTTCAGATTTTAAAACCCATCTGCATCTTCTTAAAGCTCCTTCACTCAACAATGGTGGAATCTTCAATAGTATCCTAAACTCTACCAAATCTCATATTTAGACTCAAGTGAGGCTAGAAAATACTAATCTAGTTTTAGAAACATCAAACAAGACTCAAATCAACAAAAATATTTTGGGGTTTTCTTGAAACCGATTTTGACACATTTTTTTGTAGTAACAAAGCCAAGACTAGAATCGTAGGAATGAATCTAAACACGGCTCTCATACCAAATTATGTAATCCTCACTACGAATTACGAATGAAAATGCGGAAATTAAAGACAAGAAAGAAAGATAGATAGATATACACAAAAAGAGGAAAAAGAAAGCAAACAAAAGGTATATTAAACCTTAAGACCTCAATCTGTTAATCCTACAATAAACACCTAAATCTTATGATGACTTAGAGGGAATTGAATTTACCTCGCAACCAATGTTTCTAAGAAATAGTCAACCAAAGCTTATACCAAGCTCTCAACACTCATACAAGAGTTTCAAAATATCAATATTCAAAATAGTCTACCCTAAAATGAGAACCCAAACTAGTTATTTACAGTTTTAGGTAATTATTAAAAAAGAGGCCCAAAATAGAAAATGGGCGAGTTGGATCGCCCACGTCGAATGGACTCCGCGAGTCGCTGATCAAGTTGGCAAACTGCCTCTTCTCTTGGGATTCTGGAACTTTAGGCGAGCTTAGAGCTCTCGCCTAAGCCATTAGGCGAGTTGCCGAAGTGACCTCTAGCTCGTCGAATGTGGCAGCTTCTTCACTTTCTCTTCCTTGATTTGTTAGACCTCCCACACTCCAAGCCATTATCCAAACATGGTATTGCTCAATTGAGAGCTTCTTCCAAGCGCGTATGTTACTATTTAAGGCATAGAATCCCCTTTGTCATCAATTCAAGCTCAAGAACCTCCATCTTTGTTAACAAACCTTTCATACTTTGAAGTTTCCAAATTTGTCTTTGAGTGAATGGCCTTGAGGCAATCTGGATTGCATCACTTTTAGATTGCTACTCCATTTGCTAAACACTAGTTTTAGTTTAAGTTGTCAAAATAGGTTTCTAAATCATCTTGATTTGATATTTGGAATAATCAACCCTTGTTGCTATCTCTCTACAATAGATTAGATCACAATTTGACTTCATAATTATATTGAATTCTTTCATATACCACTCCCTGTGGGGTTCGACCCCGACCTTATTCATTGGGTAATTATATTGCTAACAATCTACTCGTTGAATTGTTATATGAGTAATCTGAACGTTATCGGGTAGCATATATGGTTTGCGTTTGTGGAACGCCTAACCAATTCTGAAGATCTGGTTGAAACCTTGGATTTTAGTCCCAAGGTTGTTGGTGCATTGTATTGAGGTTGTCATGTCGGTGCAGCCGCTCTTGCGAAGGGATGATTTCTTTGGTGAGGGTGCTCTGTCTATGGACCTCCGCTCCTATGGAGGGTTCTTTGTACCGAGGAACACTCCACTTCAGTGCAGTCTTACCAGTAAATGGACCCTCGCCTTGGTTGTCCTTTTTCTGCTTCGGCAATGTCGTTCTTGCGACATTAGTGTCGCCGGAGTGGCAATTACAATGATTAAATCACTAATGTCCTCTTCATTATTTCATTTTCCTTGTAGGTGTTTTAGAGATTATTACTTGATAATTTCTTGTGGAATTAGTTGCATTGAGATGGGTGTAGCTTGGGAACGTCATTAGGGTCGACATTCTTGATACTAAACCCGTAAGTTTTCGTTTAATTCATTGTTTTAGATAGAACTGGGTTTGAAGACATTATTTGATGCATATAAATAAGTTTTAAGTGATTGGGATCACAATACCATTACTTATTGTCACTTCCTCGATCCCTTTGATGTCATGAACATTGTGTAGGAAGTTTATATCTAAGATGACATGGTGAGACACACCTAAATCGAGAATCTAGGGGGTTATTTTGTGTTGTATGGGCAACAAAATTTGGCTTTTCTCAAAAGTGATTGTGAGACCACGAGCGGTTGATATTTTCTATATGCCTAATTTTGTCGTAGAATTGACAACTAACTCATGTCGGTTGGTGAGGGGAGTTGCACCACTAGAAACTATTGTTTAGATACTATGAAGTAGTTCGTTGATTGGGATGTCTATTTGGGGGACGCCAATTGTTGCGTGGGGCCGGTAAAGAATTTATAACACGCTGAGCAATAATTGTTTTGACTTGTGTGGTCGTCTCCTTGAGGTCCTCATGTTTGAGGAACAATTCATGATAAAGAGGCTTGTCAATAAGTTCCGCGTAACTTATTCTCGTGCATGTATGGCTGCTGGGATCTCATGAAACTTTAGACCTAGTCCACTCAATATTTTCATCACAAATTCTTCATTATTACCGGTGAACCTGTTGTGGTGAGTAATTGGACAAAGATATCGGACAAAGAGTGAATCTCGTGCATATAGTCAGCAATTGTTTTGTTGTCTTTGTTGACATGATTAAGATGCTGATATAACGAAGGCTGAATATGTAGGTTTGTTACTTGTGCGCAAAGGAGGCGTGAAGTTTATCTCACACAACTTTGGAGTTGACCGCATAAGCGATAGTGGATGCGATTGTAGCATCAACAAAGGCCATAAAAGCATTTAAGATTAGTAGTTTATCTTGGCGACCTTGTAATCGGGGTTGAAGTCTTAAGTTCATTAGTGATGCTATTTATGGAGGGGACAACTAACTAGTGCCATCAAGATGACCATAGAGGTTATGATGATGAAGTAGCATGACAATCTGGACCTTCCATACAGGGAAGCTTCAGTTGCCAAGCAGTTTAATGGGCAACTGTGATGTTGGGTTGAATTGAATTAAGAGCCTGTTTAGAAAGCCACCTGGTAATTAGAATTGGCGTAATTACTAGGGTAATAATTATCAGCCTAGTACTACGCAATCTAGTAACTACAATAACATGTATGTTAGTCATAGTGTAATCATAAGTGTGTTGTTTGGTTGCACAAGTTCAATCATAAGATTAAATTAAATTATAAAAATAAAAATTAATTATCTAAAATTAAAATTTTATATTACAGAAATAAGGGACTTTATAAATGATATTAAATTAAATATTTAAGATGTATATCATCTTTTACAAATATACTAATTAATAAACGTATGTTGTTAATTAATATTATAAAAAATAATGAATTTATATTTTTCAAATTAGTATATTTTAATTAAATTAGTCATAAAAACTAAGAGTACAAAATTTCATGCATGCATGTTTGAAAAAAAAAAGTTAGTATTACAAATATAATGTCATAAAATTGTTACATTATTTGACAAATAGATAATCTATCAAGTCTAAGTAAAAATTAAATGACTTGCAATGTGAAATATCAAGTCAATAATACTAAAACAAGTGAAACCAATAATATAACATAAGTTCTAAATTCAAACAAGAAAATTTAACATAATACTCTTATATAAAATTTCAACATAACGTACATAAATATGAATTAAAAGAAAAGAACAACATAAGCCTATAACCTTATTCAATAATGAATTTATCTTAATGTAAAAATTAGAATACTAACAAAATTATGCTAATGAAAAAAATTAGAATAAATAAATAAATAGATATCATGAAAAATTGAATGGAATCACATGAAAAGTAATGGTTGAGAATGAAAAGGAAATGAAATAAAAAATAAATTATTTTAAAAAATGATAAAAATAAAAATAAATTTAAATAAAAAACTACATTTGTAAATAAAAGGAAGAAAATAATTTTTAAAAGCTATATTTAATTTCATGGTGTAATTATACCAATTCCTAACCCTGCTTTGGAAATTGAAGAGTACAATTGCTCTCTTCAATTATACCCTATTCCTCTCTTGCCAAGTAATTACTTAGTCTACCAAACATGTCAAATAGTGTAATTACACCAAATTTCAATTAGATTATGCCTTTCCAAACAGACCCGTGTTTGACAATAGTGGAGGCGTCGGCATCAACAACTGATGTGTAAGGAGCCATTTGTCTGTAGAAAAAAAAAAAACTCATTTAGAGTATTTGTATTTTGTGGCGCAGAGAAGAAGTAGAATGAAAAAAGAAAAAAAAAGTGTTTCTGAAGAGCCTCCTGTAGAGTTTATACACAGGTGAAATAAACCAATTATCCTAAACTAACTCCTTGTAATGTAGGAATACACAACCAGTAGCTAATATAAAACCAATACCTAAATTAACTGAAGAAACCTAATCCTAATGAGGTGTATCCTGATTAATAGTACAGCAGCGCAGTAAAACAGTAGTCGCAACAGTAGTAAACCAATATAGCTGATGAACTATTATAGACATTCGGAAGAACAGCTTAGGTGGCAGTGGCACACTAGAGGAATATTGTACACTAGATTACCTTTCTTTATACAATTGGGGAAGCCTTAGGCTTGGATAAGTATAAGGTTTAAGCCGTCATCTCCCATAAATCTGAGATAAAGACCTTGTTTAGCTTATTCAATACTTTTACATGGCATACAAATGCCTTCATCATTTAAAATGCTTATGTTTTAATTGTAAATAGACTTTCCAATGTTTAGGAAATTGAAACAACTTTCTAATAGAGATTCACCACACCAACTTGCAACACTTTTAACTTTTTAAGTTGCAAGTTATATGGTAGGCTTCAGTATGAAAATTGCGTAATTCAGCAGAAGCAATCAAAAGCTAGCTCGATCACTGCCGAAAGAAGGCAACCAATCTGCCAAGTAATTAAGAATCAGTAGCTGGTGCTTTAATTATACCAGATTACCAGCGGGTTCAGTTTCTGATATATAGAGGGTAAGAGCAATCCAAGTAGTATTAGCATAATGTGAAATCTTTGAGTATGTTGAAAGATATAACAGGATAATAAAATATCTGAAAGAGGAGATAATTTATTGATTGAAGAAACTGAAATACACCGCATACCAGTCAAACTGAAATCCAAATGAGAATAATTTACTTCCTCCATTCTTCTAAAATGCACGTCATACCAGTCGAATCTGCAATAGAGTCAAGACTAAAGAGTTATTTTAGCTGGCAGCTTTCCATAAAAGATCTACCCATGAAAGAAATGCATGTTTGTAACTCTTGCCAAACTTAAATATCTAAGTAAAACATCTCTCTTTCTCATAATTTTCCCTTTTTAAGGGTTGGAACCCCTGAAGTGTGTTTAACCTACATATTATGTGTTGCCTTCTTATCAAGAGACCAAAGCCCAGGGGCTCTACTCTTTCATTCTAATTTTTTTCAAAAACTTATGCAGCGAATGATGACAATTGACAAGTAAGGCAAATAACTTTTAGAGTTGAATTGTCAACAAACCTCTCCATCCATCTGTTTTGGCAGATATCACAGCATATGAATAACTTTTCCCTCATGTAACAACACATCTTATAGTAATCTGTACAATGGAAGAATGCTGCAGAAGATAAAGTTAATAACTAAACAATGAAAAAGTACTTTAAAAAGACTAGAAGATTGAATCATTTAATTTATGAACAAATGTACCAGATAAGGGACCATGTTCTTCTTCACTACTAGACCAATTCATAGTCTATAAGTAGAGTGTGGATTCCAGCAATCTTTAGCCAGTCCTCCTCTTTCTTGTTATGTAAACGAGGAGTGAGCAATGGACAGTCATTGATCTCTAATCGACATACAGAGGAGGGGAGACCATTTTCTGGTAGTGATAGAAACTGTGGGCAGGAAGAGATCTTCAGAACAGAAAGCGAGGAAGGCAACCCTACTTCTGGAAGTGATTTCAGCTGACAACAGTCTTCAATCTCTAATGTTGCAAGAGAGGTGAGGCCTTGAAGACCTTCCGCTGGTAGTGATTGAAGCTGAGGGCAGTGCTTAATTTCCAAAACTTGAAGATACTTGAATCCTTCAAGAGCTTTCCCACTTAGTGTTTTCAGACGAGGAAGACCCTCTATGGTAATTGTTTGGATGCTCTGCGGCAGCTTCCAACTTTCGTCTAGAATTGAAGTTTCATCAGAACCATAAATTCTGAAACATCTAAGATAAGGGAGTCTCTGTAGACCCCACTCCTCTCTGCCAGTTATCAGATTTTGACAACTAGAGATGTCTAGGATTTCTATATTGAAGGGCAATCCTCCATCAGGGAAGGACTCAAGTTCAGGACAGTTGGAAATCCAAAGATTTTTAAGAGATGGAAGGAGTTCATGCATATAATCTGGCAGTGCTTTCAGTTTCTGGCAGTCATAAACCCAAAGATACTTCAAGCTCGGAGCAGCAAGTTTTTGTGGAAAAGAAGTCAGATTATCACAGCCTGAGATTTTCATCGAATGCAGAAATTTCAGATGAATTCCCTTTGGTACTGTAAGTGCTTTAAGATTCCCACATCTTTCTACTTCAAGGGTGTCAATTCCATGTGGAAATGAAAGCGTTTGAAGGTGCCTACAACTGTAGACTATGAGAGTATGTACTCTAGGGAAAAAGCCAAAGGGGAGATGACGTAGAGACTCACAATTTTCAAGTCTTAATTCTTCAAAGAACATGTTACAGCAGCTTCCAGTCATGCTATCTTCTGGAAACTCCAACTTCAATTTTCCGCATTGTGAAATATGCATTTTTTCCAGTGTTACTGGTAGACTCAGAATTGTTAAGGACATAAGATCTGGACAATTTCGAATAACCAATTCAATAAGCTGTTGCATTTCCTGAATCCCGATTATTCTTAACCTTGCACAATTAGATATCCTCAATTCTCCAAGATTTGTTAGTCCACATATTTCTGATGGCAACTCCACCAAGTTTGGCATGTCTGAAATTCTCAATTTCTGAAGAGACGTGAAGTTTTGATGGATCAAACTCAAATGGATTCCAAACATAGCCACTTGACCATCAGGAAGAACCCCAAGCTTTGGGCAGCCAGAAATCCTTAATGTAGCTAAAAATGGAAGACTTTTAGGTAGATCCCCTATCAGTTTAGGACAATTAATTATGTCAACATGCTTGAGTTGAGGAAAGCTTCCATTCTCTAACACATGCCATTCTATCAATTCTGGCATTTGCTTAAACACAAGGTTTGTGAGAGCTCTAAATGGTGGAACTGAAGACACACTCCCATAGAATTCTTGAGTCAATTGCAGTATCCGATGCATTCCACTGACTGAAAGATGTTTGAGAGATGGCAGTTGTCCAAGTGCTGGTAAGGAATCGCAATCCCTACATTTCCGGAGATGCAATGAGACAAGCTTACTAAATGAATGATCTCCAAACCAATCTGGAAACTTTGTCCCTCGATACCCATTGATCTCCAGTTTCTTAATATTTTTATCTGGCTTTAACTTATCCAGAATCTCTCTTTCAATTTGCGAATAATCAGCATTAATGCCACTCCATGAAAAGATAGCTCTTCAAGGTGCTTTTTATTCTTCATGTTTCCCTTAATAGCTTCCCTGCCATTAACAACATTTTGCAATTCTGAAATTGACAAGGACCCATGGAGATTTTGAAGTTCACCCAACTCTTCAATTCTTGAATCACTACATGTACCCACCACAAATCTTGTTGAATAAGAAAGTAGGAGAATCTGCAACTTGCTTTTCTGTAGAGGAATGTTCCACGAAATACCAGTTCCTCGAATATCAAGATGACGCAAGTTGATTAATCTTTGCATCTCTGGTGGCAACTCAACAAGACCCCAACAATTCAACAGCAACAATGTTTGTAGATTATACAAAGTACAAACTGAATCTGGTAGTTTTGTAATTTTTGTACGAGAAAAGTCCAAATAGCGTAGGTGCTTCAAATTGATGAACAAGGCATCAGGAAACTCATGGTTTTGATATCCAGATAACGATAATGCCCTCAAGGAGGTGAGTGTTGGAAGTATGTCATACACAACTTTTTTGCTCAGAAATGAATAAAAATTAATCCTTACGGGAATCAATGTCCTCAAATACTCAAGGCCAGAAAGAGATTTGAACTTGTCAAACTCACCATAGCAATCTCTAAGATATGACAAATGTCGAACTCTTTTCAATATGTGAGGCCTTGGACAATCTTCAAGCCTAAGACAAAGTTTTGCAGACACAACTTGAGCCAAATCATTGACAAGGTCATGCATCAAGAATACCTCCCTTGCTTCCCATTTAAACAAAGAGAAATCAGATGCCTTTTGTAACAAGGATCTTGATCTTAGCTCCAAAAAGTATTGATTCCCTGTATCTTCAATTGTTTCATCACTTTCTCCCTGTGTTACAAGGCCATTCGCAATCCATAGTTGAACAACCTCGTCACGACCAAAGGGGTGATCTTTAGGAAATAGTGCACAATAAGCAAAGCAACGCTTAAACACCGGAGAAAGGTCATTATAGCTTAGTTTGAGCACTGGTAATATGTCACTTGGTAGCTCCCATATTTCACTTCGCAGAAGACGTTCCCACTCTTCAATATTTGATTTAGAGCGCAATAGACCTGCCAACGTCTTCACAGCTAAAGGTAACCCTTTGCACTTCCCCACAATTTGCTTACCAACCACTTCAAGCTCTGGATATTCGTTGGGATCTCTATTTTCAAATGAATGTGTTTTAAACAAATACCAGCAATCTTCCTCAGAAAGAGATTTCAACTGAATCATCTCACTTCCCATCATCATGGCAACACTTTCTTTTCTTGTTGTTAAAATGATCCTGCTTCCCTCTCGCCCATGAACAAAAGGACACCTTAACTCATCCCAATCAGTGTAGCTTTCATTCCATACTTCATCTAGAACAAAAAGAAACCTTTTCCCTTTAAGACTGTGACTTTGCTTAATTTGGAGCTGATTAAGATTGCTGGCACTCACTTTTGAGTCCAATGACCCAATTATCTCTCCAAGTAATGTTGTTGTGATTCTGAAAGCGTCATATTCTTCTGAAACACAAACCCATGCTGTAATATTGAAATGTTGTTTTATCCTCTTATCATTGTAAACGGCTCGAGCAAGTGTTGTCTTGCCCACTCCACCCAATCCCACTATCGGAATCACATCACTAGATCCTTGTGCAGCATCATCAGATGATAACAACTTGCTAATTATTTCCTCAGCTTCCTGATACCTACCAAATACCCCTGATTCATCAACCAAAGAAGTTGATGGGAGACGTTTAGGTGAATCCTTTTTACCCGTCACCAGTTGAGCTTTCAGGCTGATCGTGAGGCAATGCATTTGTTTTTCCAAGTCTTCCAATGTTTCAATGGTCTCTTCCAATTTGGGCATCATGGAGTCTAAGTAGCAAAAACGAACCTGCTGGCTTATTTCCTCACCAGATACCAGCATCTTCACTCTCACAACCTCATAACTGATCTCATCCAATAAGTTATCCGCAGTGTCCACAGCATCCTGAAGTTGGTTCAGCCAAGTCCGAATATCTTCATCACAAATCTGCTGGATCTCGATGTGATGGACAACAGCACGAAGAGCAAGTAAATTAGTATGAAGCTTCTTTAAGAGACGCTGATCTTGCCTCCGTCCTCGGAAGAGATTAAGGAAATCACACCGTGGGGTGAGTCGATCAAAGAGAACTTGCACAGCTGAAGAGAGGAACGCACCTCCAACTGTTAAACCGATATCCATATTTCTAAGTACTTGAGAGATACTAACAAAGATGGGTGTGCTTCAATACTAGCTATAAATTATCAAGTCAAGTCAACTGAGTCTACTCAGTGGGACGCGTGTTCCTCTCTTATCTCGTGCACTTTGTTATCTAATTTACATCACATATTATTTAATTCAATATTCAAAAAAGTGTATTTACTATATTTATATTTTTTTTAAATATTTTGAATTGTCAATCATAATGACTTATTATATTTTTATGTAGTTTATAAATACAAAAATTTCATTTCAAAATTTTTGAAGATTTCATGCATAAATTTTTTGTCAAAATTTAAATTGTTTGACTGTTGAAAAATGAAAATTTTCACATAAATTGGGACAAAGGTAGTATTATTTTACACTAGTATATGTGCTCGACCGATTTCATGCACTTGAAAATTCATGTAAAAGTGGCTAATTAGACTTTTTAATAGACTTGTTAATTCCACAACTCGAAGATAAAGTTCCATAATGAAATGGTTCATAGGACGAAGGGAGAATGCCCCTGACAAAGAGGAACTCTACCAGTCTCTCCTTCTTTTCATTCTTTCAAAGATCAGATCTAAGTCATGTCTTTACTTAGGTAGATTCATCTCCTTTCTTTTTCTGAGAGAATCGTGATAAGGGCTGAAGATCGAGTTCAGATGATATTATAATCTTCTTAAAAATTAAAAATCATTTATTAAACTACTATTATCTTAAATTCAAATCATCGTAAATATTCATATAATTTTTGTTATAAACCAATTAAGCATAATATGATTAAAAAATAAACAATAAATTAGGAGTAATAATTAAAATATAAAATAACAAAAAAATTATGCTATTATCTCAACAAAAAATATCGCTTACAACATTTCATTGTAAGAGTTGAATAATTGCTTTAGAATCATTGAGTTCCATTCAAACCTTGCAAAGTATAATTTGCATACATCAATCTTCAGGCTAAAGGTGAACTTTTTAGCACCCTCGGCTGAAACTATGTTTTAGATATCTTCAAATACTTCAATACTCTAAAGTCTGATCCTATTATCTCTATCTATGCGTTCCTCAAAGCAATTAAAAAAACATTATATGAAAAGTGCCTCTATAAAATGATTATTAATGAAGGTGGATTATAATTTGATTAAACTTCAAACAACAATCACATAAGGTCTTGGTCATCTGATTAGGCACACCTATTGTTAAAATAATCTTACCTAGAGATAATTATCCTTAGTATAGCGTTACAATAATCGGCCACAATTTCATAAAGTTATCATTTAATTACCTAATAAATCTACGTTGTTTAGAGCCTGTTTGGATGTTCTTTTGGCTTTTGACTTATAAATAAGTAAAAAATTTAGGAATTACATAGTGTAAAGAGAAAATTGCATCCTATCTCTACCATTTTTCAATATACAAAAATTTCTCAAAATTAATGTCATCCGGATACATAGCAATCTATCCGGATACATAAAATCTGATACATTAAAAAAATTTAGTTACGATTTTAAAGGAAAGGGAACGTAAAATTGAATGTGATTTCAAATCACACAAATCAAGTTGCTTTCAATCTCTCCCAAATCGTACCAGCTTCAAGAAATTCAAAATTCAAATTTAGTTCTTCCAAATCATAACAAATTCAAAAAAAGATGAAAAGAGTTGTTGATACATGATGAATATATATATGTTTTGTTGAGACATTCAGGAATCTGGGAAAGCGAGATAAGTTATGAAAGATACAAAAGTTATGAAATAGTTATGGGACAAACAATTTCTTTTGTGAATCTCAAATCCGTCATTACACTTGAAGTGGAGATAGATGATTTTAGAAGGTAATTCATCTCAAATGATAATTAGGAATGACATGGGAATAAAAACTATACTTGGAGGTGAATAAAAATTGAGCCTAGATTTGCAATGTATCCATTATACATTGATATAACAGACATGATGGCTAGAGCGATACATTGCTTACGTCCAATGAAATTGTATGTGTTGAGGGTTTAGAAAAGGCTGCACAAGCTCTTGTTGTGATTGAATAAAAAATTGGCGATTCATAGTATATTCCCAACTTAGAAGTAACAAATTACATAACTGATACAAACAATATAGAGGTGAAGGAGAGACATTTGAATAAGGATAAAGCAACACTCATCTCTATAATGATGAAATATGAAATAGAGTACAACTTCAATTTCAGGATAAAGATATATGATAATAAAAGGTAAGAAATTAGTTGTTTTATAATGTGTATTAGATTTTTTTATTTTTGATACATTAATCATTATACATTGTCATTTCTAAGAATTTAGTGGATTTTTAATTGATTTAATGCTCTGTGTTTTTTTTTATGAATGTATCATGGCAATATGTTTCATAATGCATTAGTAGTAAATGTTGCGTGTAATGTGTTTATTTTTCAATTTGTGCATTATCGTGTGGTTATTAATAAGTATCATATACATGCAAAGTTCTTTTTTTGGTATAAATGAATCATTGTGCACGAATAAATATTTAGCATTGATTTGTATGATATTAATGTGTATGATATACATGTAAGAAATTGTATCCATTAAGACGTATTAGATAGTTATAGTATTAATTCTAAAGTAAAATTAGTAATTAGGAAAATGAGTATGAAACAATACTATTAATCTATCTTGGTATTTTTGTGAATAATTGTAGCATGGTATTGAATGATACATGAGACATTGCTGATTTGTAATGTATCAGACGCTTAGTGATTTGATAAATAAATTGTGCAGCTATGTATAAGAATATTTTTTGGATGACTCTTGTTGGAGTATGAAGACATCTTGTAGGAAAAATTCAAATATATTCAAAGTGTGGTACTTTAATATTGAACATACATGTCCATTAAGGGATATAATATGAACCAAGATGCAAGCTATAGTTGGATTTGTTAGTGGCGTGACAGCTTCTAAATTGGTCAACCATAAAAGAATTCACACTCCAAATGATGTATTTGATGATGTTACAGAAGTCTATGTGATTAAGATTTCTTACCAGATTAAGATTTCTTACCAACAAGCATAGCGTGCTAAGGGACGTGCACTAGAAATGCTAAGGGGTAAACGTGTTAATGAATATAAACAGATGTCGAGATACATATATATGCTAAACATAGTAAAAGAAAGATTAAGCACATCAAAAAGAATAAACACAAACTGTGAAATACCACAAATATCATCAAAAATGAGTACCTCAAGAAGAATAGATAAAACTCCACAAAAATCAATGGAAGAAAAAATAAAACCACATCATTATACCATTTTTCGGGGGTGCGGAATTCATCAGTGCATTTTTCGGAGGTGCGGAATTCATCAGTGCAGAATTGCTTTATTTAATTTTATTTGACCTTTTGGTAGTGTGGTAGGTGAGGAATTCATGACATTTTTGGTAGGTGAGGATAGTGTGGTAGGTGAGAAATTCATCTTAAGTTTGGCTAAAGATTTTATTATAATATTCTTTTGCTAAGTGTTTTAATCTTGATATCTCTTCAATATTATTTATGATATATTCTAAATATAACATATCTTGAGTTCTTAGATACATATATAAATTTTCCTCCATTAATTCTTCTAATAGTTTTATATCTTACATAGATTCTGTCCAATATTGTAAATATTCGTAGTTTATTTTAATCTGAATTTATTTCTAAATCATACCATTCTATTCTTTCGAGGTCTAAATCATGTAGGTCTATTTCATACCATTGTTG